>PVIC010005120.1:0-59594 GCA_004025085.1 Thryonomys swinderianus
GTGGCTATTACCATATATTTGACAGTTAAATACAGAAATGTATCACTCCCACAGAATCAGAACTCCCAGTTCTTAGCCTAAGCCCACAATCTCCCTGACACATGAACCCCTATATTAGGGTATATGCACAACGCACTAATGCTAACTCCAATCCTGACAGTACTCTTCATCCTCACTCTATTGTGGGAAGCCCAAACCACAGGAATAATCAAAATGACAGTATAATTCTCACAAATCCTAACCCTAACCCTAGCCATGATGCTGATTTTACCAATTGCCTCCATTCTGAAGTTAGAGGCACAAACCCACAAGTTCACAACTGGCTCCTACCTCTTCTCCTCACCATTTCTGGTCAAACTGAACCAGAATACGCCAGAATATCCAGAGCCACACCACTGTCGATCTGAATGGAAATCCTACCCCTTCTGTCAAGTTTACACCAGGAACCCCACTCTCCCTCCAAGATACATGCACCATCTACTTCATCTGAATCGTGCCACTGAAAAGAGAACTATATGACAAATACACAGCAATCACCAAACACCACTTGGACTTGTGTTTTTCTATAATCTGAATGGCAGCCTAACCAAATGGCCAGAGTGTGCATCTCAAAAAGAAATCCATTCATAAAGAACGTACAGCTACCTTAAATACTAACACTCATCCTAAAAAAATAACATAGATGGGTTGCTTGAAAACACCAAGATACCTGACCTGACTCTATCTATCTGCAAATCCTAAATTTGGCCCTACCAGGCAATGGACAAAAGGAACCAACTTCCTTCAGATAGGGACTACAAATGCTTCTTCATTCCTATGCTAAAGCAAACCGTAACCTTAAGAATAGAATTTCTTGGGCCAGAGATTTAGCTCAGTTGTTCTGATGCCTGCCTCGCAACTGCAAGGTCCTGAGTTTGATTTCACACAATGCTGGGCGTGGTGACTCACACCCACCAGCAATCAATACCACACACCACAGTGCCGGGCGTGGTGGCTCACGCCTGTAATCCCAGCACACAGGAGGCAGAGACAGGAGGATTGCTGAGTTCGAGGCTTGCCTGGGCTACATAGTGAGCTCAGGGCCAGCCTGAACTACAAAGCGAGACCTTGTCTCAAAAAAAAAAAAAAAATAGAATTTCTTATACTGAAAACCAAGGATAAATAAAATGACAGTATTGCTCACCCTTTTCATAACACTAGCCCTAACCTACACCCTCACTCTACAGAGGCCTCCCTAACAGCCAAGGGCTTGCTCAGGAACACTATCTCGTGCCTGAATCATAAGGTTCAAACAAACCATTCAAATCCATTTGGAATCCCAATAGGCAGGTATCTACACACCCATAGCCTCCTTTAAACTGTTGACACACTAGCCTTGGAAAATTGAAAACGTGATCCCCAGGAGCCCGGATTATGTCAAGGAGGTGATTCCCTTTCCTCACCTCAAGCCAAAACCCAAGCAATACAGTGAATATTGACTGAAAATACAAGTTATTCTTCAGCATTCCCATGTTTTCTCTGCTTATCCGAAACCTAAGATAACCGGAAAGAACCTTCAGGTATGTGAGGACAGGTATATAACAGCCAGGACATTTCAAAAGCTCTTGATCAAGGAATAGAATTGTGGCTATTACCATATATTTGGCAGTGAAGTAGAGAATTGTATCACTCCCACAGAATCCGAACTCCCAGCCCTTGGCCTTTGCCCACATTATTCATTACACATGAACCCCTGTAATAGTGTATATGCCCAATGCACTAATGCTAACTCCAATCCTGACAGTACTCTTCATCCTCACTACGTTTTAGGAAGCCCAATCCACAGGAATAATCAAAATGACAGTAGCATTCTTGTAAATCCTAACCTGAAACCTAGGCACGATGCTGATTTTACCAAATGCCTCCATTCTGGAGGGAGAGGCGCAATCCCACCAGCTCACAACTTGCTCCTAGCTATACTCCTCACCATTCTTGGGCAAACTGAACCTGAATATGCCAGAATATTCACCGTGAAACCACTCTCGAGATGAATGGAAACCATACCCCTTCTGTCCACCTTATTCTATGAGCCCCAATCTACCTCCAAGATACACTCACCAAGTGCTTCCTCTGAATCATGCCCCTGACAAAAGAACTCCATGACAAATACACAGGAATCATCAAAACACCACTTGGACTTGCTTTTTTCTGGACTCTGACTGGCAGCCTAAGAAAAGGGCTAGAGAGTGCATCCCCAAAACAAACTCATTCATAAACACACTACGGCTACCCAGAATACTAAGGCTAAACCTAAAAAAATAACATACAGGGGTCACCTGAAAATTCCAAGATACACAACCTAATGCTGTGTATGCAGCAAATGCTAATTCTGCCTATACCAGGCAATGAACAAAAGGAACTAACTGCCCTCAGATAGGCACTACAAATGCTTCCTCATTCCTATCCTAAAGCAATCTGTAACCTTAAGGATAGAATTTCTTATACTGATAACCAAGAACAAATAAAATGAAAGTATTCCTCACCCTTCTCACAATGATAGCCCTAACCTCTACCCTCACCCTACAGAGGGCTCCCTAAGACCCAGGGGCTTGCTCAGGATCACTACCTCAAAACTGAATGGTAATGTTTTACTAAACCATTCAAGTCCATTTTGAATCCCAATAGGCAGGTATCTAACACCCATAGCATCCTTTAAACAATTGACACACTAGCCCTGGAAAAAAAGTGATCCCCAGGAGCCCAGATTATGTCAATGAGACAATTCCCTTTCCTCACTTTAAGCCAAATCCCAAACCCGACAACCAGTATTGACTGAAAATACCAGTTATTCTTCAACATGACCCCTTTTTTTCTGCTAATCCTAAACTTAATATATCCCAAAGGAACCTTCAGGTACCTAACGCCTAACACCCAGGACATTTCAAAAGCTCTTTATCAAGGAATATAATTGTGGCTATTATCATATATTTTGCAGTGAAATACAGAAGTGTCTCACTCCCATAGAATCAGAACTCCCAGTCCTTGGCCTAAGCACACAATCTCCATGACACATGAATCCCTATATTAGGGTATACGCAAAACACACTAATTCTAACTCCTATCCTGACAGTACTCTTCATCCCCACCATATTTTGGGAAGCCCAATCCCCAGGGATAATCAAAATGACAGCATCATCCTAGCGATTTCTAAACCTAACCCTAGCCACGAAGCTGATTTTAGCAAATGCCTCCATTCTGGAGGGAGAGGTACAATCACACTATCTCACTACTTGCTCCTTGCTATACTCCTCACCATTCCTGGGCAAGCTGAACCTGAGTACGCAAGAATATCCACAGTGACACCACTCTCGGTCTGAATGGAAACCCGAACCTTTTGTCAACCTTACACTATGAACTCCACTCTACCTCCATGTTACACTCACCAGCTGCTTCCTCTGAATCATGGCCCTGACAAGAGAACTCCATGACAAATACACAGACATCACCAAATTCCATTTGGACTTGCATTTTTCTGGACTCTGCCTGGCAGTCTAACCAAAGGTTAAGAGTTTGCATCCCCCCAAAAAAAACCCATTCATAGGAACATTATGGCTACCCCAAATACTGAGGCTCATCCTAAGAAAATATCATAGATATGTCACTTGAAAATGCCAAGATACCCAACCTGACGCTACCTAACCAGCAAATGTTAAATTTGGCTCTACCAGGCAATGAAGAAAACAAAACAACTTCCCTCAGACAGGCACTACAAACACTTCCTCATTCCTGTCCTAAAGCAAACCATACCCTTTACAATAGAATTTCTTATACCAATAACCAATGATAAATAAAATGACAGTATTCCTCACCCTCCAATTGGCTCATTAATTGAATTAACTCCAGTAAGACAAATACTCAGCCACATTGTCTTAGTCTCTATTTTACTGCTGAGGCATAATACTTAAAAGGGAGAAATTTAGTTTGGCACCTAGTCCTTGGTTGGCTGGCACCAAGGTAAACCCAACATGTTAGGAGGGACCTGTTGAAGAAAGCTACTCATATTGTTATAACCATGAAACAGAGAAACGTAGAGTGAGGTCCCGGGAGAGACTCATGTATTCCACCAGGCCATGACCCCAGGGACGATCTCTGCCAAGGAGATGAAACTTGTAACATTCACCTGAGGTTTATTTAGCATATGACTCTCTGCTCCAACATAGGAAGCTTTTACAGGATATTCTAGACCCAAACCATAACACACATCCAGTAAATGTAATTCCTGTGCTATTTAAAAGAGACCACAAGTTAGAAGTTCTATAACTTCATGAGTTAAAACAAAGACCAAGATCCAGAGTCAGACATAAAGCAGACACCTGTCCACACCCTGAAGGATTTGTCTCTAAACTCTCTATTCCTAAGGGTAACCCTGCATTCTTCCTTTATCATCTTTACAAGTACATTTTAGTTATACTAAGCTGTTATAAAATGGGTGTGTGTATTTCACTGTGTGGATGATGTTTTTAATTCTTTCATGAATATATGTAGCAGGGAAATAGCAGGGTCCAATGGACATCTAATCATAGTTTTTTTGTGGAATCTCCTTGCTTATTTCCATAGTATTTGCACCAGTCTATATTCCCAACAACACTGGAGAAGGGTTCCCTTCTCCTCACAGCCCTGCCAGTATTTATTGCTGGCTGATTTCTTGATAGCAAACATTCTTTCTCAGTGTTGTTTTCATCTGTATCTTTCAAATAACCAGTGATGTTGAACATTTTTTCATATATTTCTTTGCTGGTTTTACTTCTTCATATGAAAAATATCTTTTCATATCAGACACCCACTTTTTAATTGGGGGCTTTCATTTTTTAAAGTTCTTTATAGTAGTTCTTTATATACAGTTATTATAGTTATATAGTATAGTTATTGTAGTTATTATATATAGTTATTTAAATTCTCTATAGTAGTTCTAGATAGTAATTCTTTGTCTGAGAAACAGCAGGTAAAATTTTTCCCACATTGCAGGTTGCCTTTTCACTCTATTGGTGGTTTTTCTTGCTGTAAAGTTTTTTAATAAGATGAGATTCCAGATGTTGATTCCTTCTGCTAGTTCTCATGCTATAGAGGTTTTGTTCATAAAGTCTTTTCCTCTACCACTGTTCCCAAGAGTTCAACCTAACCTGTCTTCCAACAGGATTGGTGTTTCTGGTTGAATACTTAAATCTTTAATAAACTTCAGTACTGGCTTACTACATGGTGAAAGATGTACGTCTAGTTTTAATCTTTGGCAGGTTGGAACCTGGGTTTTCAAGCACCAATTATAAAGAGGCTCTTTCCTTCATTGAGGGTGTTTGACTGAGAGGCAAGTTGAGGAGACAATTCCTTTCAAAACAGCATCCAAAAATGAAATATCTAGGAATCAGTCCAACAAAGGAAGTGAAAAACTGCTACTCTGAAAAGGATAGCACTTTGAGAAAGGAGATCAGTGGGGATATCAGTAAATGAAAACACATCCTTTGTTCTTGGGTGAGAAGAAACAAAATTGTCAAAATGGCCACAATCTCAAAACTGGCGTATAGGTTAAATACAACCCCAATTGAAATCCCAGCAGCATATTTCGCAGAACTAGAGAAAATAATCCAAAAATTAGTCTGGAATCAGAAGAGACCTAGAACAGCAAAAAATAATTCTAGGCTATAAGGACAAGGCGGGGGGTATCACAATCCACAACTTGAAACTATACTACAAAGCCACTGTGTTAGAAACAGCATGGTACCGGCAATGAAACAGACCTGAGGAGCAATGGAACAGATTAGAAGATGCAGAAACAACTCCAGACATACTAAGCCAACCTTGAATTTTTACGAGTGTACCACACGGCTAGAAAGATGGAGGTCGAGACGACTAACCCAGAAACGGTGTGTGCTCCTCTCCTCATTATGTCCTATGTCGTTTTTATTTCGCCAAACTTTCCCTTGGTGATCTACGACGAGAGAGGCAGAGGAAGTCCACATTTGCCTTGCTCTCCTCCAGTGGTGGTCCACTTCTTGCTTGTTGCCAAAGGACCCCTCGCAAAGTGCTCATTCCTCTTGTGAGGAATGATCCCTGGTTCCCTATCAGATGCAGGTGAGGTGAATCCCGACGGTTGAAACTGACCTGCCACAATACTGGGTAGTGCGTTTAACTTCCGAAAATACAGTTCGTTGCTTTTCAGCTTCCATTCCCTCGCTGCCTTCTGTTATCTCCCCTGCGCCCCCAGCTGTCTCATCTCTGGTCTTTGACATTGACCCACGTGTTTCTTTCTGCCTAGACCTCCCCGCGGGCCCCGGCTCCTTGCTCCCTGAGCAGTCCTCCCTCTTCGCTTTTCAACTTCATGTCCTCTTTCCAGGAAGTCTTGATTAACCAAGCTTTCTCATACGTGTTTGTTAGCACCTTACAGGGTTTGATTAGGAAATTTAGTCGGGCTGCCTGCTGATCGTCTGTTTCTCCGTGAATATTTGAAAAGCTTGAGAGAAGTATTCAAATATACATTTCATGGAGTCCTCCGCAGTCTATCACACAGTCCATAAGGAAATTTGAATGAAACACTTGAGACCTTCATTATTTATTGCTAAACATCATCAAAGTTGAGTACTTTTCCACTCATTAATTATGTTAATGAATAACATTGTGCTTTCTTTTCCCATTTTGTTCTCTTGCCTGTTTGTAATCGTCGATGTTATGAAGGTAAAAAGGAAACGATAACAGGAAAATGATGTGGGTTCTTCTCTGTTTACATTATATAACATGAAGGCTTTTGGAAATCAGAATGAGACTGAGCAGATCTCAGTTTCCTCAGAGCTGTGCTACCGTTTGCTTGCCTCTGCATTGTCCCTGCATGCCTCTTCTCCTTTCCTACCTCAGTGCTGGAAGGCACAGATAGCTCCTATCCAATTTTAGGTATGAGTTTAAGGAATGTTACGCACTTTACCATTTGCATATATACGTTTTTAAAAAGCAGTGAATGTAAAAGAAAACTGAGTTTATTACATTTCATCAACATTTATCACAAAACTGCCTACCCATGGCATACCATCCAACACAAAAACAAAAGAGACAGAGAAGAGAAACGCAGCCTGAGTTAGCTGGACAATGCCGTGAGCAACACTGAAGTTGGATGTTTTCAGAAAAGGACCCCGCGGCGCCCCAATTCATCCTTGTTTATTAAGACGGAGGAGCAATGTTACAGCCAGTATTAAAGCAGGGGGACGAACGCAGCACCAAAGTGCTAATTTGTTTCCAAATATTTACATCTGCTTCCACATTCAAGGAGAAATTACTGATTTAAGGATTAGGAAATGAATGAGCATTTTTAATAACAATACAATGCTGACACAAAGGGAAACAATTCAGGAGACAGCTGCCTCCATCCGGAAAAGCATGTGGGGTGTACACATTTGCCTTGAAAGGATAAAAGGAAATTCTAGTTATAAAAAGAAAGCAGAAAAATAAGCATCAAAATGTGGAGAGTGGTGAATAGAAGACAAAGGGGAGAAATGATGAACACTTTTATAATAATGATGCCAGATATCGGTAGCCTGGGAGGCATCCTCAACACAAACCTATAGGCCTGTGGTATCTACCTCTCACTTTCTCATAAAATTTGTACATAACATTTTAAAGCTTTAAAGATTACTCTCAGGCCTAGAATAAATAAGCTGTTGTGCCACTTTCTCTCCATCTCCTAAGTGCCATGTGCTACGACAGTTATTATCAGAATGATAAAAACCTAGAGAGACAAGATAGGAATAAAAGACAGCGGTGTCTTGGGGGGTAGAACCCCAAATCCTTGTCAAGATGAACAATGCTGTCTGGCCATCTGAAGTGTGTGGCTGAATAAATTTGTACAGTCCTGTAAATATATTCATTTTAAAAAGTGTCTAGAGAGTCTCTCCTTTAGAATACAGTTTCTCTAGGCATTAGTACATAGTACTGAGGGTAGTGACAAAGAGTGTTTAGCCAATCAGTTAGTCAGGAATCAGAACTTGCTACTGTATCGAAGTTGCTGTCTTCTGTCTGCCTAGGATTCTCTAGCTAATTTGATGATTTGTTACAACAAGAGGTGATGTTTTTGATTAACTCCCAATAATCCATTCATTCATTCATTCATTCATTCATTTAGAGACAGAGTCTTGCTTTGTTGTTCAGGTTGGCCTTGAGCTCACTATGTAGCCCAGGCAAGCCTGGAATTCACAGCAGTCCTCCTGCCTTTGCCTCCTGAGTACTGGGGTTACAGGCGAGAGCTACCATGCCCAACATTGTGGTATGTCATACTGATTGCTGGTGGGCGTGAGTCACCATGCCTGGCATTGTAGTATGTGGTTACCAGGGACCAAACTCAGGACCTTGTGCTTTCAAGGCAGGTGCTGGAACCACTGAGCTAAATCCCTGGCCCAACTTCTAATAATCTTATTTTAGCTACCTTGGTGGGCTTACTTTTGTAAAGGTAAAAAGATTCTCTTGGTTTCTCTAGGAAGGTTTTTTTTTTTTTCTCTAAGCCCTCAAATTTGGCTGAGCATATCTCTCAGACTTCTTAGTAGCTGCACTGTACAGGCCTGTGGTATTTATCCCAAGCGGTTGTGTTCTGTGGGGGAAGGGTCAGGTTCTCCGAGATACTCCATTACTCCCTTTGCAAATACCTAAGACATGAGAGTGCTCTCAGTGTGACTGCATCATGGTCAAAGTGCCCAAGCTGCAGGAGGAAATAATAAAGTTGGGTTTAATAATTTTTCTCTTCTTTACTTTTTTTATTCTTTTTACTAGTTTTTTTTTTTTGTTTTACTAGTACATGCATGCAGTACATACACATTACAGTTACCATGGGGTTTTAATTTCTAAGCCCACACTTCTGGCATAGTGTTTTGTATCCTCCATAACATGCAGCTCATAGCAACTCTCAAATAGAGCATGATTAATTAAGGTTTTTTGCATAGGCTCTGATACATTTCAGCTCCCCTCAAAAAACTTGTCAGTAACGGGAAAATCATACAGCATCAGAAATGCCACTGTCTATCAATTTTAGAAAACAATTAGTTGAAGTCTTTTTTAGTCACTTAAATCACATTACACGGTTTGGCTGATGCCTGTACATGTTATTTTTCTAATGTCATGAAAATCCTCGCAGCTGCATTCATAGATACTTGAATCTGTTTGTTTCTCTAGCAGGCAGAATGGTGGTTTAGGCAGGACCTTCTGGGAGGTGTGGCGTTTTGACCAACATCCATCCAGATTAATCCCTCTAACACTAAGCAAATGACTGGAATGAGCGCCGGCTCCCTCAGAGTAACTTGCGTAATTGGGACAACGGTAAGTTTCCTGAGGCATTTTCTTACAATCACGCCCACCCTCCAATTTAGTCATCATCACACTTTGTTTGCAAAGTGTCAGTTTGGACAGCACCTTCATTAAAACCATTATAATTTTAATAATGATGATCATTCTGGAAACTGACAGCTTAGTGACACTAGGACGATCTCATGCTGATCAAGGCATCCTGGTGTGCTGACACCACAGCAGCAGCCCAGGGCCCTGCGGCCAGCTCTTCCTAACAGTAGTTTTTTCCAGAAGAACTTCAGTCTTATTCTGCTCTTCCTTTCTCCCCTCTCCTCATGAACAGCAGTCTTCGAGTTCAATTGCTATCGCTTCATCTTCCATTCACTCTCCCGGCTGAAGACCATATAAGCTGACATCAAACCCCGCATAAAAATAAGCACAATGTTCATACCACATCCATGCCTTTGAAGTCATTTTCCAAAGCTACCCCATTCATAAACACAAGCAGAAAATGAAACAGTGAAATCACATTAATGGCACCCAAAATAATTAAAGTATAAGATTATACAAAAGGATATGCACTTAATTCCAACTAGAGATATAAAAGGAACAGAATTAGAAATGCACAAGTAGCCCCAGTTGTGTGTCTGTGTATGTGTATATATTCATTACTTTTATTAAACATTTTTCTTGAATAGATGGTGGCTTTTCACATCTGATGAATGCAGTGAGTTTATGAACAAATAATGTTGAGAATGGCAAATAATTTTTAAAAATCATCTAGTACTTATTCAAGTATTTGCTGGTATAATATCAAATTTAAAATATTACTAATAAAAATGTAAAAGCACTCTGAGGGAAATAAATACTTGCAACCAAAGAATAGAAAATGTCCAAGAATAACATCATGGAGAAAAGTCATAAAGATGTATGTACATAGATTTGATGAAATAAAACTATAAAATTGTTATACATCATAGGACAATAAAATATTTAAAACCAACAGTGGATTAAGAAAAATATATTTCAGCACATAGGCAGATATAGAGTTGGTATACTTAAAGGGTTCTAATAAATCAGAAAAGCATTTTTCCAATAATAAAGTGAGCAAAAAATATATACAGACAAACTTAAAAGTGCCATGGTACAAAAACTAAACAATAAAACTATTAGGAAGTTTTCATGTATGTAGTAAAAGACAACCTAGCTTAAATTTTAAAATAATTGTTTACATTGTATAACAATTGGCAAGATTCAAAATAAAATCCCTACTGTCGACCAGATTTGTGGTTCTGCCTACTCAAATTGGAACTATCTCATGTGGAAGATGTCTGGAGAGCATCGCACATTTTAAAAATCTACCATTTCGTCTTGCAGTTTATCACTGATTAGAAAAACTGGAGTGTTGATTCACTTTACAGATGAGCTGTTGCGAGGCCTCCTCTGAAGGGAATGTTTCCCTCGCGGGGAGCTGTCCACCTCTGGTGCTGAAATGGCTCTGGCTGAGAGCCCGGCGTCTTCCAGGCTGGTCCTCCTCTGTGCCCTGACTTCAGCTCTTTCTCCCTTAACAGGGCTTTGTGGAAAAGGTTGAGTCAGTTTTTTTCTGGGTAACTAGCAAGTCTTTACCAACAACGCAATACCTGATACTTTATATTTTCTTTCAAAATGTTCAATGACTTGCCGCTTTGGCAGTTTTGAGCACATACCTAAGGGTTTTCTACAGTGGGTTCACTGAAGTTAAGTATCTCAGGAGTGTGATAACAGTGGCGACCCTGTGAGAACCACATCCTTGGCTGCTTCACACATGTGCACGATGGCTCGCAACTGGGCAAATGCGTATAAAGATGCCTGAAGATGGTAGGTCATTTCCAAAAGGAAAGGGGTTGATGTAGAAAGTGCTGTGTCAGCACGAACACTAGCCACAGCAAGTGACCGTTCCAGGATCATCTCTGTGGCTCATGAACTCAGAGGCTCTGCAAGTGCAGTTTGCCCGCTGGTACTCGGAAGATGTGCACTTTCAGCTGCTGTGAGTGAGGAGAACGACAAAGGGAAATACAAAGGAAAACATTATCCTGAGGGGAACATCAAGGGACGTCCGTATGAAATCTGCTCTATCTTCTAATTCACAAAAAGAGAAACTAGCAGCCCCAGAATGAACACAGATTGGTAAAGGTTACAGAGGAAATTGCTTTAAGAGCAGACAAACCAAAATCCAAAACAAAACTGGGAAATACGGTTTAACTTTGAAACAAAAATTTTCCTTTTCTTCCTTATTTCTCTTTCTCGCTCCTTTCTCCATTGGCTCCTCTGCATTCTTTCTTCCTTCCTCCCTCCTTGCTTCTCTCTCTTCTGCATTTTCTCTCTCTCTCTCTCTCTCTCTCTCATTTCTTCCTTCCTTCTTGCTTTCTTCATTCTTTTCCTCCTTTCCTCTTTCCCTTCCTTTTTTCCTTCTCTCAGTCATTTCCATCCCTTCCTTTCTCCACATCTTTCTAAATCTTTTCTTTCTTCCTTCTCTCTTTCCTTCTTTCTTCAGCAAATGCCCTCGCTAGCAACAGGGGCCCCTGCAGAAGCCCCACATGATGGTTGGTAGAGGGAGTGAAGGTGTTCAGTTAGACAGACACTGACATCAGTTTTCAGAACCAAGCCGGGATCAGCTCTGTCAGTCAGAACGGAAGCCTGTTCTCTAGGTTTGGATGTGATACTGTCTGTACTCAAATGTTTGATGACTGAGGAAATCCCAACAATCATTTGTGAGCCACCTTGCAAGACATTTCTGTCTTTAATCCAGATTATAATGGAAAATTATGGTTTGAAGTGGAGAGCTCACTTATAATTGAGGTAAACTTAAAAATTAACCTGTTTGAAATGGTTTAAATGATAATATGGAACAAAGTTATCAGAGCAAATGATGGCCAGAGAGGGAAGATTGACTAGAGAAAGAAGGCATCCTGAGGTTATTAAAAACCGAGGTTCAAAGTTAAATGGAAATGGAAATTAGTAGCTCTAACATGTGGAAATTCATTCCATGGATTCAAAATAAGGATTCTTGGGAAAGTGGTCAATGTTTGTTAAAAACAGAGGTAAAAGATGTGCTTTATGTAGAAATTCCAGGAAGTTTAGCAACATGAAGCTTCACATGCAAACGCAGGATTGAGCTGCCAGTGTTCTAGGGGCTGACCCCTCTGGCACAGATAGCAGAACTTTCCAATCCCTAATCTTCTTTCTCAGTATGGAGTGGTGAAGATGGAGCAGATGTTTGGAAGGAACCCACAAAATAGCTGCTGACCTCTAAGTGTGTAGTAACAGGAATTATCCCTGTGGATAATAGCAATGAGGAAAGCGGATTGGCAGAATCACATATTACCTAGGAAGGCTGATGTCCTCACGTGTTTCAGGCCCCCCTTAGCAGTTTTGAGATATCTCTGTGGTTATTGAAAACTGGCACAGGAATCTTTCCTACCACCACTATATTTCTTCCTCAAAAAGGGAAATGTTGAAACAATTATTCTGATTAGAAGAATTGGGTCATGGTTCTGCACAGGAAGTCGAAGTCATGTGTCATCCGGCTGTGTACTCATGCCAGCCCTTCCAATTTGATCTCTTGATTCTGTGTTTGTAGAGATCCCAGAGCCAGACTTTTTTTTCCCCTCTTGTTTCCAATGAGTAATTTCTATTGTCAATGCAAAAAATCTTTTACCCAAATTAATTTTTTTATGAAGGAAAAGAGAAGTCATTTAAAAGGAAGCCTGAACAGTGATCATAAACTCAGACGCTTGAGAGGCAGGTGGTCATTTTTGAACTTGGTACTAAGGAGTTCTTAAAAACTTCAAAGGCAGGGCCAGAGATTTAGCTCAGTGGTTCCGGTGCCTGCCTCACAAGTGCAAGATCCTGGGTTCGATCCCGGTAACCACATAGAATGCTGGGCGTGGTGGCTCATGCCTATAATCCCAGCACTCGGGCGGCAGAGGCAGGAGGATTGCTGAGTTCACGGCGGCTTGGCTGGGCTACATAGTGAGCTCAGGGCCAGCCTGAACTACAAAGGGAGACCCTGTCTCAAAAAAGAAAAAAAAAAAAAAAAACTTCAAAGGCAGATTCTATGTGGTCATTGGGCAGGTATTTAAAGGAACTCATCCTGTTTGGTGAATAATGAGCCTAAGATATAATCTTTAGTATTGCTTTATAGAGACTTTCCCATGGGATGACAAATACTGGTATCAGAACACCATTTATTAGTCATATAAGTTATTTCACAATGCTCCTTGTCACACAAGGAGGATAGTTGTGCGTTTTTTTAAATCGTATTGTTTTATACCAGGACCTTGCACTTGCCAGGCAGGTGCTGTGCTGCTGAGCTACATCCTTTGTGCTGGGTGGTGAATATATTCTAAGTGTGAAAGTTTCATCAAGAGAAGATTTGTAATGTATCATTGTCAGAAAGAGTTTTTCTGTGATACATTTCTCCAGCCAAAAATATTTACCTTTTTGGCAATATCAATTTTCTCCATTAAAAACCTGGGTACTTAGAAACCACATGGAGCTCGAGGATGAAATCAATTAAAATGAACAAGTTTAAAGTTAAATTGCATTTTGTTTTGTTTCTTTTTTAATCCTTAACTATTTTGTTATAGGGGAGAACCTGCTCCCCAGCTTTAATTATTCATTATCTGACTATCTGTTTATCTACATTTCCTTTCCAAATTATCCTTTTAAATGGCGGAGTAAAAGTAGACGTATGTTCTCCCTATCATGGGAAGACTGTGGTATAGGTCACTACAGGACATCTCCTGTCAATTTCCATCAAAGAAAAACCATGTGCATGGTGCCAAGAATGCCCTTGAGTTTATCTGTGCTCATTTATTTCCTTTACATTGCTTCATTTCCTTCACTGCTCTGTTGTGAGACTATTTGCTACATAGTTATTTGTGTGAAGTTTTAAAACTAGATAACTTCTAGAAAATGTATATGTGCACACGTGGTCATAATTAGATAATCAAAAGATTCTATAGAGTGTTGTCGTCCGTGGCGATCACCGCGGAGCAGAGTTTGGAGGCCCAGACTGGGAGGCTGAGGCGTGGAGTCACCACGCACACTCCGGAGAGGTTTTGGAGAACACTTCCGCCTTTACTGAGGGGTACACACACTTACGTAGGGAACGGAGAGAGGGCGTGGCTACTACGTGGTTAGCTCTGATTGGATAGTACAGCCCAGCTGAAACCTTTTTGTAATGTTATCTTCTAAATTGGCTCTGGGTGTGTGGGGATTGTCCTTGAGGGATTCCTGGTGCGATGATCCACACAGCACAAGCCAATAGCCTGATGGCCCTGGGCGCTGCTGCCATCGCCTGTGGCTTCTGCAGGCTTGTGACACCTGTGGGAGCCAGCCCACTAGCCCTCACCACCCAGGTGCCAATCGTGGGGACCCAGAGTCCTACTGGGTTCTCCTTGACCCTGATGGGGAACAAGAATGAGCACCTAGTATGGTTGTCTCTTGGATGAGGGAGGGAGTCATGATCACTCGGGAGCAGGAGTCACCCCATAAGCTATAGGTAAGTCTCTACGCGCGGGAGACAGTGAGCTCAATCTCCATCTTCTTTATGGGATCTCATAGTGTGCTATGAGAGGCACACGCAGCGCACTTAACCCAGCCAGGCTTGAACTTCCCCTTCAACAGAGGACATTTTAGGGATGATTGTGACTTTAATAAGATAAATTGTCATTTGACTTCTCAGGGACATCGTGTATCCACTCACCACGTTGTCAGTGAGAAGAAGATTCTTGCACCTGAATCTTGCAGGAGTTTGCAGATGGTGTAGTTTTGGGATCTGCACCAAACAGGAACTCCTTGTATTCTTAATATGAAGAACATTTTAAGAGGTGTTGTTGTCTAGCTTTCTCTAACAATCCCAATTTCATAAAATATTAGTTCGTAACTTTAAGTGATATTTAGATGCATATTTATGATTTAGTCATTTAACATTTTCATTTGGATTCTTTTTAAGATGCAATGTAAGTAAAATGTTAGAGGAAGATAGGAAAAGCAACCATCGCCGCTGGGGGATGGGTTCAAAGATGTTACACTCTCCCTTATCGCAAACACGCTATTGAAGAATACTTCATCAATGCAGCAATTATACAGAAAAACTAATGGAAATCATGCTAATTATCTAGATTGCTCAGGTGAGGGGTTTCTTTTCTCTTTCTTCTTTGTTTCTTTCCCTAATTAAGAGATTCATAAATAGAAGTCCTAACCTTGTTTTGTTACATAATGTCAAAAATAAAAGTTTTGTCTTGAGCAAATTCCAAAATGAGATACTTGACAAACATTTTTGTTTTCAAATGAATTTTTTCATAACTGGTTAGATACAGATAAATGCGTCCTTCATGATGCGGTATTGTAATTATTACTTATTGTGTGTAAAGTGAGATGGGATCTGGTGTAACACATCATTATGTCCAATCCCTTATGTATCTGAATTCACTGAAGCGGTAATTATAAAGAAACAGATTACAATGGCTCTGGCTTAGTGATACAAATGCATGGAGACAAGTAAATTAAAGGATAACAGGCATTAATTAATAATTTAAGAAAAAGAGGAAGACAGAAAGATTTTTTGACATTGTATAAAGGAACTCACATCTCCTATAGCTAGAGAGCAAAACATACGAACGGAAGTCAAAGAATTTATTCACAACAATAGTGGGACCAAGAAGGTGAGACGGCTAATCTCTGAGACCACTGTTGCCACGGAGGGCCCTGATCAGGAGGAAATGGGCCCAGGGGCTAGATACACAGATATCTGAACATGAACATAAACCACTGCTATCACTTCATGGTTGTAAGTAGAATCCAACTGACTATATAATTTCACCATAAAAGTGAAAAGTTTGATAATCCATAGAAGAGACTCCTCACTGCAGCAATTGCTGAACCTGGGCACCACAGATATGTAGCAAGTGACAGGGTGTTTCAGACTGCATCCTAAAACATGGAATGGAGTAAACAGAATATAAAGTTTTGTAAGAATAAAATTATCAATATGAGTCTCACAGGACATGTGGAATTTAATGTCCTTGCAAAGTTTCTTGAAGCACTGTTATCAGACAGTGAGCACATCATGGATCCTCAGTGAGATGGATACTCCACACTAAGTAAACCCAGGGCTGCTAGCAAGAAGCTCAGCATTATTGGCACACTAGAGTGGACTCTTTCCAACATATCAGGAAGATGCCAACCCAGGGCAAGGCCCTGAGTTCCCAGAGTGCACCGCTCTCCAGCACAGTAAAAATGTGTTGCTGCCCCTCGCTGAGAAGTTGACTAATGGTCTTTACCTTGGATGGAGACCCCATGAGGGATCTGGCTCCCTGTGATCAGAGAGATCACACTTCAGGTCATATAGAATAAGTATGACTATTTGTCTCAGGAAGCTTTAGACAAATATCGTGAAACTCCAAGCTACAGCTTTGATCTGGGTTGTGGACTTCTCATGCTAAGAGAACTTGAGGCAAGCCATAAGAGCCATCATCTTGGCTGAGGTAATAGATTCTCATCCCTGGCTGGTGCCGGGACCACCGTTACACAGCAGGTAGAAGAGAAGAGTATATTTATCACTGACCCACTGTGTGATATCCTTCTGAGCTGGAAGAATGTGGTGAGTGGTGGCTCAGACCCCTCAGAAGAAGGGCATGTGCCAACTGGACATGTTTAGAATGAGGTCTGAGGGCCAGATGTATCGAAAGTAAGTTAGAGAGAAAGGATTGCTGTTGAGCTGCAGCTCATCCGATTATCCTTACTGTTGAAATCTTCAGACAAAGAGACCAGGGAGGCTTTGACAGGCGTGTTTCTTACTAGGAGACCTCGATTTATACAGCGAGCACATTCAAGCAATATAAGACGTGGACCACTGTGGTTGCTAAGATGAGCCCTAAGGAATCCCTGAACTCTCTACAGGAGCATGAATCACTTTCCCAAAATAATTAAGAGTTTCTGGTGATGAATCATAGCATTATTGTGGCGAATAACCGAACCAAACACTGCACAAAATTTTACAGTCCTCCTTGATGTTAGGTAAGTCTCTCCAGAGAGGATGAATCAGTGAACATGTATTCTGGGGTTAGGATCAAAGAGAAGAGTTCAAAGTGACCATCCACACACTGGAAGGGCAGAGGGCTCAGCAGCTGTTCAGCCCAGGAAGGTGAAAGCTGCAGAGAAAGAAGGATCCAGAGGTTGCACCAGTCCAAGTCTGGAGACCCGGAAGCTCCCTGGAGAGTCAGTGGCATGAATCTGTTTGGAAAGTTCAAACACACTTGAATCCGATGTCCACACATGAGAGAACGAACAAAAGGCCCCTCCGCTCGAACAGAATAGAGCTCTTGGAGTGCGGGCTAACTTCCCCGTTCATTCCGTCAAGTCTGCAAGCCAAATGCAGGGTGCCTCTCACACCCAGTTTGCTGAATTGCATCCATCATCTCCCAAAACACCTCACGGTACCACCCAGAAGTAAACTTTATAAATCTGCCAGGCATCTCTTAATCCAGTCCTTGGAGGGGCAGCTGGTGTTCGTGACTGGCTGATAGAGCCTTGACTCAGTGAGAATGAACTCGAGGGTCCATCTTAGCTGCTGAGTTCATTGTATGATCCTCTGGGGCTCTGGTCACAGACGTGTAGCAATTGATTGTTTGTGTTTCCATTACTTCTTTGTCGTAGTGGCGGCTGAGCAGGTCGCCAGGAAACTTCGGACAAACAAATCGCTGTCACAGCTTGTATTAGGGAGGCGGTGCTATCTGAGTGAAGGTGTGTAATGTCCCCAACAGATGCAGGTTAAATGGCTCAGGGTATTGCATCATCCACCCATGTTTATGCATCTCATGTGTAGAGCAGATGTGCTCCCCTTTGGCGAGAGTAGGACAAGCCCTCAGGTGTCCTTCAGTGAGGTCTTTCCTTTGTGCAACTCTGCAAATCCCAAACCCTTCAACTCTTTGGATCCTAATCCCTTTGCTAATTTTCTGGAAACTGAGTAAGCTTCACCTTAGAGTACACAGCCATAGAATAGTCCATAGGTTTTAAGGAGCTGATTGAACCATTTAAGGTCAACCTCAGTCTACACTGGTAAAGACGATTCCACCAGACATAACAAATGAGAGAATGGTACACGAAGGGGGCAGGGGTAAGAGAGAAGACACAGAGAAAAGCCTGGAGGAGGAGTTACCCGTTGCTCCCTGCTCCTGAGTGGTTAGGTGCAGGCTTTCAGTGACGTCCTGCTTCGTTTTTTGGTTTTTCTTTCATGTTTATCAAACTGTGTTTGTAGGGCACGGTGACTGCTCTGATCCTGGGACATGGATTCATGTCCATAATGCAGCTCAATTTTTTGTTTCTGCTTCTTCGTTCCAGCCTTTCTTCCCTACCCATTTACAAAAGATCTATTCTTGTTTTCTTTCAATTTTTTCCTTCATTCAAATCCCTTTGTTTCTCTTTCCATTTGAACAAGTTATTTGTCCTACTTATTTTAAAATAGCACTTCCTAAAGGAAAAACTCTCATTTGAAAACTTTTAAACTTGGAGTCAAGACACAGGTAAGGTTTTCAGAGGAGATTTGAAATTTGTGTTTCAATAATATTTGCCATTCTTACAGTAAAGCAAGTTAGGGGAAACATATAAAAATCTGTGATTATTTTCATTCTATTTCATGATTCCCAGCATACATTTCCTACCTCATTCATACTTTAAGTTTCTCACACCAGAGAAATGATATGGTATTTACATATCTGTGTCCTATTTATTTCACTTAGGATTAGGGTCTCAAGGTACATCCCTTTACCTATGAATGTCTCTATTTTATCATTATTTATGGCTGAGTGACATTCCATTAAAAAAAAACACATCTTCTTTATCCAGTGTCCAATTGATGCTATTTTGGACTGATTCCAAGATGTAGCTATTACATAGCTATTACTGCTATAAACATCAGTGCACATTTTGTGAAACAGGGAAAAAATGGTCAAAGGGAAAGGATAACTGAGTAGGGATGGGGAAAATAGAGACAGAAAATAAAACACTTGGTGGTTAAAAGGAGAAAAATAGAAGCCAAACTTATGTCTATAAGGAGGGAGTTGAAAGGAGGACAGGGGAATGGCAAAAAGTAAGAATCAAGACATATCATGGACAGGTACAAATTTCCAATGAGGGATGGTAATGCATTCCTAAGATGTACCACAAACTCAATTTATTTTATTTTATTTTTTAATGCCATGATCAATTTCTGTCACCAAGAATGCTGAGAAGCGGAGAGAACATGGCTTCAGGGTAGTGCTGGGATGCCGCGTGGAGCAAGGGACAAAATTTGCCCTTGAGAAGTCAGGAAGGAAGAAGGACATCAGAAGGCCGGCGCTACGTGAGATCAGCTCAGTCACCCTTCTTTCTGGACCTTGTGTTCATGTGTTCAGATCCTCAAAATACAGCTGTATTCAGGAGCTCGTGTCCAAATCTCTATGACCCTGTCCTGACCAAAGATCTGGCTAGTAATTCACTGGGTATTGTCTCAAATCTTTGGAGGCAGCTGCTTCTCTTTTCATTGAAGTGGGTATATTCTATCTCTTAACAGAAATTTCAATGCATGAACCGTATCTGACGCTTAGGTAGTACATATTGTACAGCAGGGTCTGCATTAAGAATTTAAGCCCCGGAGATGAATATTTTTTTCCTCATTTCAGAGGTAAGCAGATTGTGTCTTAGAAAATGAAGTGTAGGGAATAGCATCACGATAGCAACGTCATTGAATAAATTCTTGTACTATAGATACTTAGTAGGCACCTTCGGTGTAATACTTTGCTTACAGTGTGTGTCTACCACAGCACCCTGGTATCATTCAGAATCATCTCAGAGACAAACAGCTGGTGTTGAAGAGAGTAATGAGGCTGCCCGAGTCACATAATTGAATTTAGAGCTTGAAAATATGTCTGAAAACCTCTGTGGCTTGCATGAATTCTGCTCTATCATCTTGTATCTGATGAGATATGAGTGTTTATTTCCATGTACTCATGGCAGGAATTTAGCTGTCCTCCGTGATCACCTGTCACCCATCCCAGCCCACCACACAGCCTTCCGTGTGTTAAGGGGTTGTTGGCTGAAATTTAGAAGACAAACTGAAATGGATTATCTCAAACATGGTTGGGGGTAGGTGTAAATTGCCACTCAGGGTAATTATATTACCTTGAGAAATTATAAAGGTCAATTTTCTTTTTTGCTTTGCCATTGGTTGTAGAATTGACTTTTTAATTTGTTCAAAAAAATGTACAGTCAAGTTGTATGACATTTCCAAATCCACTGATAGTTTTTAGTGCACAATCTTCATCTAGAGAACAATTTTTTTAAAATATAGTAGTAGAGAAGAAAAGAATTTCACTACCTCCTTCAACCCTTCAGTATGAGAGCCTGACAATACTAGAAAGGTCATTGACGGCAATCAATTTTGCCTGCTTCTCTGTGGTACACTTAGAGTCCATGAAGCACCCTTGCCCTCTAATATATGTATTTGTTGTTTTTGATAAACAAGTATGTCCTTATCTCTAAATTAGTTACCTTGTTAAATTCCTTCACAGATTAGGCTCAACCTTCAGGCACCACTATCCTATCAAAACACACTTCCCTTTATCTGATTTTAGGAGCCATTTTACCTGTGGCAATTTCTCTTTGGAAAGTCTATTCATGGTATCAAAATGTGGCTGCAATGATAGCCCACACACAAAAAACTGTAAAAAATAAAGGTGACCTTTTACTGGTTCAGTGTTATTATTCTGTCTCTGTGTGTGTCTCCTCTGTCATCACTTTTGTGGTATTGTTCCCACAAATCCTGGGCATACTTGGTAGTTCACTTTTGTCAAAAGCTATCCCTGAAAAGAATGCATAATTGAAGTACATTTTACTTCATCACAGTAGTGCATATTAGTTTCATACTGCCATTGGAAAGTAAAGTAAAAGAAACAGAGGCTGTAAAGTTGAACAAACAAAACTAAATTCTAATGTGATTTAAAGAGATATCCATACCTTTTTAGACTTATTACACCTTACTATATTGTTTTCTAAGGTTACCTTTATAGAAAATTTGTCCAGATTTCCATAGTTGTACAGATTAAATGTTGCTTCCTGAGCTAATGATGACGTTTCAAAGGTGACTCTTCCTAGAGTCGGGCATCTAGTACCCAATCCTCAGCTTAAAGATTTTCTGCTTTGTGTGTACATCTCTCTCATAAATTACATCATAAATATTGACCTTCCTTATTGACTACCTTTTACAGCTAATATGATGCACTACTAAATAAAGCTATCAGATACAGTGGTAGAGTAACTGCACCTACTCAGACACAGAGAAATATTACCAGCGATTAAATGCACAATTGCTTTCAAGAAAAAAAATAAAAAAGAATTTTGCACATGGACTTCATTTTCACAGTACCCTTTCCAGCAGCTTAGCCTTGGGGAGGGTAGAGAAAAACAAAGAGAATAATTTAATATTAACTAATATTGACTTCGAGGGGAGCAATATTTCTCAAAAGCGGAAAGTTCAAAGCCGCGTGTCACACCACTTGAACATTAGTGTCGACAGGCCCAGATGTCTTTGTCTACACTGCCTGCCCTACAGAAAACACCTATGGAAATTGTTCCCAGAGCAGTGTCATTCCTACAGTTGCCCGGACTGGGTTCTTAACGAACACTGCATCCACTCTGATGGGCACAAGATCATGATGATAAAGTCTTCGTGGTGTACCAGCTCCACTTCCTAAGAGCTTTGCTTCAATCCTTTGTGAAAAGAGAGAGCAACATGCCCAAATTCCCCAATTCTTATTTTCTTTTTTAACCGGATGCCCCATTCTTCCTGTCTACAGTGTATCTCTCTGAAGAAAGATGCATCTTATGAGTCCATGTGAAGAAAAAGACAATGAGCTTGGAGGTCAGACACACCTGTGTTCTCATTTTGGGACTTCTTTCTATGTGCTGAATTAAGCCTGAGTCACAATTCGTATTGTTGAATCACATTCTCTTTGGTTTTGGCTGGAAAAAAATAGATTTATGATGGCACAAAGCCAGACTCAATGACATGAAAATCCCTTGACATATATGAACTGCTCAAAAATGGAAGTCTACAAAGCAACACTAAAGATAATATCATACGAAATAGCTGCTACATTGAGAGGCCTCAAATAACCAAGGCTCTAATTTGTAAATCTAAGTGGACTCACAAACTGAAGGTAGGAACTTAAAAGGTCTGTTACCTTGTTGTACAGACATTGTGTCCTTTGGGGTTTCCTTTCCCTGTCCTCCTCCTGGGGTGATTCCACTTTGTTCTTTCAATTTCAAAGATCCCTAATTCTTTCCAGTTCTTTTCAAATGACTACCACGGATCTCTTCAATTGACAATGATAGAATCTTTCAAATAATGATTTGTTTGTTGTTTCTTTTCAAATGACTACCACGGATCTCTTCAACTGACAATGATAGAATCTTTGAAATGATGTTTTGTTTGTTGTTTCAGAAGCCACACTTAGATGTTTGTCCCAAGACAGTAAATTTCTTCTCAGTTGTCTAGGACTTCACAATATGTACCTTTAATCCCACTAAAATGTTTGCCAGTGTTCTCTAAGGGACAGTTTAGAGCAGCATTAAACAGTTAGTGGACAGATGGATGGCCCCTCCGCACTTTCACCTCACCACAGCCTTAAAAAAATCCTATAAACTCTGGAGACAATCTGTAAATTTTTCTCACCCACACAGGAAGTTCCAGGCATTACACTCACTCTCGCCCCGTGCAGAATCCCACACACCTAGTCCTGGGGATCACGCTCGCAGATGTCTGCCTCTCTTCTTTTCTTGCTGTCTGCAAAGGAACTGCCCCCCATTTCTTCATGACCCCTTTATCTGCTTCTATGCACACTGTTGCTCCTCTGTTAGAGTTTTCTTCTCAAAATAATAAATT
Source organism: Thryonomys swinderianus (assembly GCA_004025085.1). Taxonomy (NCBI): domain Eukaryota; kingdom Metazoa; phylum Chordata; class Mammalia; order Rodentia; family Thryonomyidae; genus Thryonomys; species Thryonomys swinderianus. The sequence continues at coordinate 23,258 of PVIC010005120.1, forward strand.
TCACAACTTGGAAAGTCTGTCTGTCCTCAGAAATCAATAATTTCACAGCTACAAGCTTTTCTCTGTATCTTTTCTTTTTATTACATAAAAACCTGAGTAGCTTAAATATATTTGGTTGCTGTTATATAATGTATGAAGTATGGTAGAAATGTAAATATTTAAGTTGAAAAATAATTCATGATGGTAAATGACACATTACCACTCACCCCCTAGCTCACTTTGAGAGCATTATTCCATTTATCTTCTAATTCATTCCTGGGAGTTTTCTTTCATGGGGATCTCTGACGGTGCTGTCAGGCCTACCTCAAATTCCCAGATAAGCTTAAGATGTCTGCTTTTTATGATCATTTTGACTGTGGGGAAGAGCCAGAAATGTCGCAGTGAGTCTCACAGCCCTCAGAAGCACCATTCACCACATTTTTAATCATTCCTGGTAAAGATGCTCACAAAAGAAATCTTCCATTGCTACTTGAGAAAGTGGCAAGAATGATGACATAAATATCTTCTCAGGGAAAGTATATATCTTAAAAGGGATGAGTTAATGGCAGTATCCCTTTTATTATAATAACTATATTTTTTTTTAATTTCAAAGGTCACTTTAATCACATCATGACCAACATTTGAAATTCAAAATGTTTGTTGCCAACTTCTTTTATTCTTGGAGAGATTATGTGGGGACAAGAACACATACACAAAATGTTATCATTAACTTATTTGCAATAAACAGCAGAAAGCAGCATTTTATAAATTGATTTTATTGATACATTTTATATTTACATTATGATCGCATTCAATCTTAAGGGTTTGTACCAGTACATGACACATCTTGATTCTCCTTTTTCCTCAGGAATCATTTTGATGCTGAGATTTGAACCCAGGGCTTCTAACGTGCTCTATCAGAGAGCTACATTCCTATTCCTTTGGTCTTTCTTTTTCTTTTTTAGACAGTTTCCTTGTTGCACAGGTTGTTTTCAAACTGCTGGTATCCAGCTACTGGCATTGATCAATTTCCTGAATAATTGAAACTAGAAACACACATACACACCCCACTATACTCAGCTGTAGAAAACAAATTCTAAAAACACACCACTTCGAGGATGGGGTTTAGTGGTGGAGCACTTTGCCTGCCTACTATATGTGAGAACCTAGTTTCTAGTCTGAATAGTCTCTCCTTTTCCAGGAGAGTCATTCTCGGTCACATTAATGTGATTTAGCTCATGAATAAAACTTGATAAATAAGAAGACTATACTCAGTGGAATTTCTGAAACATACACTCATCCAAAAATGCCATTCTCTTTCGTTTAATCTACATTTATTCTATTTCCTTCATGCCACATCACGTTTATTTAAGAACATCTTAAATGGTGGGATATAAATGTTTGTATTTCTTAAGTTGAATCTTTATTGGTACATTATATATTCATATCACAATCACATTTGGCATTGAGAATTTGTACCAGTATATGACATGACTTAATTCTCATTTTTTTCCCATTTCCCCTACCCACCCTACAACCCTCCACCCTTATAGACATAAGCTTTATTTCCTTTTTTTTTTTTTTTAACCCATCACAGTTTTTCTTTCCCCTCACTACTTACCCCTAAACCCCACTTATCTTTTCTCAGGTGTGAGAAACTGAAGATGTCCATGTGTTCTAGAATGCATGATAGGTACTGCAAAATGTTTGTGTTTTTTAAAAAAAAGAGAAGTGAAACTTCTGTGATATTCCCAGAGAGTGCACAGAGAATCCGAAGATCCAGTGCGTCTGTTGGAGTAGAAACACCATACTGTGGGGATTTGCTCAGCGCTTCAGGGCAACTGAGGTTTTGGGGTTCACAGAAATTCCAACATGCAATGTCAAGAAAGAGAAGCAGCCCAGCCCGCACCTTCGGGTGCAAGGCACTGACCCCAAACGCTGAGCTGTAGGGCTGAGTTGCCGCCCCCGCCCTATCCACTGCAGAGAGCCCTCTGCCCCACCCCACCCCCACTGCACTAGAGCTGCTTTAGCCATCTAAGCAAACTTCATTTAGTATCTTGCTAAATGGCTGGTGTGTTCAAGAGAAAGCAAACAAAAATACACTGAATCTTGTCTAAAACGGTAAGTGGTGGCTATTAGGCTCTACACAGAGAACTGTTCTTAGGATGTGATACAGAAATGGGCTCTGCTCATGCATTCATTCATTTGAAAATATATAGAATTAATGCTTTCTGGCTTCCACCCATTGCGCTGTTCAAAGTGGCAATTCAGAAAAGAATACAATCTAAACTGTGGCATATGAACTGTACAATGTGATAAAAATGGAAAAAAAAACACTCAGCATTGCAGGCATCCCTACCTGAAATCATATATTTGTCCGTTTATTTGAATGCAATCAGCCTTCTCCACTGTAAGTGGGCTTTTGATTCCATTTTATTCATCCCTTTCTCCACTAAGTACAGTATTTGAAGTACAGATGCAAAATGATCCAGGCTAAACAATGAAAAATTGTAAATGAATTTACACAAAGATCCTCCCTTTACTTATAAGTCAAAGTTTCTTCCCAGGTAAAGTTACCTGCTTTACTTATCTATTTAATAATGCAAGACTGTCCCCATATACTTGTTTACTTGGAAGTTAATAATCAGATATTAGTGCTGTATAGCATCACAGTATTTACAGGTCTCAGTGATCACTGGTCCCCTCTCATCAATTAAACAGTTCACCTAATTCTTCCATAGATCCTTGGATCTAATTCTTTTTTTTTTAAATTGAATTCTTTATTGGTACAATTTATATACATCTCAAAATCACATATAACATTGGGAAATTTGTACCAGTGGATCTAATTCTTATAATACATATTCCACCATATAGTTTCATAACTTCAGATGGTTCAAAAGGTGTCTGTCCAGGACGTGCTTTCTGCAAACCTCTTAGGATGCCATCGGCTCCATAGTCGTGTCAAACTTTCGCCAGCAGATGTCCAAGTCCACTCTAGGCCTGGGGGGGGCACTTGAGAGGGACCCTCTGACCACACATCTGTTGCAAGAAGACCAAAAATAAGAGGTGTGCTCTCCCGCACCAGGTAGTGGTTTCTAGGTGGGAATGATAATAAGAAACATAACAGTATTAATTGTGAGACCTACATTGGACAATTATGCACAGGATTATAAAATCCTAATCTCTGCAGTCTGAACCACTGAATTGTCTGCTGGAATAGCACCAAAATCCAGAAAGCATTTCCCAATACTCTTAAGCTTCTATATATTTGTATCATTGATTCACAAGTAGAGATTGATGCAGAAAAAAAATTAAATAGCAGATGATTATGACCTAAACAGCATCTCATCCAACTATTACTCCATGACTGAAGCCAGATTTATCCCCTAAGAAACTGTCTGCCGTGGGAAGCCCAGAAAGGAAACACCTTGTTTGTTTACCTGGCAGTGCTCCAAAAAGAAGAGCAAAAAATAGATAAAACCAAAAAAACATATCAAAGTGACTCTAGAACCGATACTCACCCCCTACCGTGTTTATTACTTTTTTCTAGTAATTAAATACACGGTAGGAAACAGATTTAAACCTCAAGTAATGTACTGCTGAGGAATTCCCTGATAAATTAGCCAAATACACTGTAGCAGATTTTAAATAGTAGAAAAATAAAAGGAAGGAGCAAAAGCACCTGAATCAAGGTGGGCTCCTTAGGAGCAGGGATCCATCCCAAGGTATGAAGGCTGAGAAAGCACGATGGTGTCAGCTTGGGGAGACTCCAGACATTAAAATCTGACCAAGATCTACGAGGCTCATCTCCCTCCCCATTACACCACACACGCGCACACAGGTCTAATTTAAAAAGCATTAGCTACTGGTGTCTCCACTTCAGGGATAACTGCACTCCAATAAGGGGGAGCTGGACTTTGAAAACTAAGTGAACTGGCCGCCCATGTGCACTGAAACCCCCTGCTGTGGGCGATGGTGACGTCTGGCTAGTCCAGTAGCTCCCTGCAGGACGAGTAGAGCATTGCACACAACGCCTGCTGTGTGCATTGAGCCCCCTGAGTGGCTAGCTCAGGTCGCCTGAACATCACCCCTGTGTCCTGCCTCTCCAGGCCTCAGCCAATAGACAGGTTACCCATAAGGCTTTCTATGGCTGCCCCTAACTACCTGTACGTACATCAGGTATGCTCCTGCTCCATAAAGACAGAAGTGATTCTCTGAAATCATCCCCGGAATCTGTGTTCTGTCTCTATGCCTCACCCTCTCAGTCTGGGTCAAGACGCCAAAACACAACCACACCTTGTGACTGGAAAGTTCCAAGAATGTGTAGAAAGCATCCTGTCTTCCAGATTGGAAAACTTCTGCAGTGGGACCCACCTCTTGCACACCCTGGCTCACATCATGGAAGGACGGACAGTGCGGACTGTACGCGGACCCAAACAGTAATGTGTTTCATCATATGTTCCATCACATGAGACCTGTTTCTTTTTCAGATCTAAAAAAAAAGGCTTTTCCCACTAAGGGAATTATGATAGTTCCATTATTTACTAGTTATAAAAGTTTCCTTTACTGCTTGATAAGTAAAGAATTATTTTCCATGTGTATTTATGTCCATGTATATACAAATAAGTATATGCATGTATGCATTATGGGGTGTGTGTGTGTGTGTGTGTGTGTGTGTGTGTGTAATTTAACCCAGGTGTCTCAGAAGAGCAAGAGCTTGATACAGACATGCACACAGCCTTTTTTTCTTGTAACACTTTAAGAAGATTAATTGGTTCTTCAGTTTAAAGCCAAATTAATTGATTTTGAAAAAGCAGGGTTGTAACACAGTCTCCTATAAATGTAAGGGTATCGAGGAAGGAGAAACTGGTAGCGGGAGGGATGGGAAAGAGCTTTATTAAGATTGACAATCATTATTTGCAATTTGAAGACAAAATAGAAATTTATTTTCTTGTAGAACCTGGGGATAGTATGAAAGTGTATTTTATCTATCAAGGACAGCATATCCAAACGACAATACATTTGCTCATTTCCCTCAGTTTCCACTGAGATGTCGAGCATATGTGTTTCGTTTAAGTGATTACAGGTAACAAAATCCTTATTTCTATAACCAGAAAAATCCAGTCTCACCATGATTTCAACTGCACATAAATAGGACATGGGAAACGAAAGTGACAGCTTAGCAAGGGTTTTTTTTTTTTTTCCTCTTTCCAAGCATCAATCTGTGTTTTAAAATGAACACTGTTGCCAAATCGTTCTCATTTTTTTCCAGGGAGGATGGAGCCAGAAAGGTCCTCCCTCATCCTTTCTAAGAGCTGTCTTATCTGAGACCTCCAGGTTGTCCTTGAAAACCTGTTCCACCCACAACTGGTTGGACACACCCAGTGGCAATCTCACAACAGGTGTTTTTATTTGTTTGTTTGTTTGTTTGTTTTTTCAACTGGGTATTTTGTGGTTATGGGTAAAACTGAGGGAAAATTTCAACAGATGTCATTTAGACAGCTCGCAGTCTGTGTCTCCAAAGTCTCCAGGAAAGATTTGATCTCTAACAAGCACCTGACATAATTTAAATGGAAACTCTCTGTATGTTTTAACTTAGTCTCCGTGCCAGTGATAAAGAATATCTTCATTCCTAAGAAAATTAAATTTTAAAACTCAAGAGTTTAAATATTTTCCCAGAAACACATGTCATTGAGTGAAATTTTAACTTAATTTTTTTCTGTAAACAAGGCCACCTCCTACCTGCCGTATAATAGAGTTATATTACTTTAATGCAAGGAAGGCCCTTTCTGTGGCATGAAAGAGGCAGTGCTTTTCAAAAATGTTACATAAATAATAAACTATTCCCTGATTTGATAGATGGATCATTGAATAATTTGGCTAAAGAATGATGATTTGAAAATTTAGTTACAATTATGAATTATTTCATTTATATGCCACTCAGGTTCACTGAAACCTATTTTCCTGAAGTTTCCACTATGTACTCTAATGTTGGTTGCAGATGTTTTGTTGAATGATCACAAAGTTGCCAAATTCCTAGCAATGCTTGGGTGATGCCTGCACTGGTAGATTGCAGAGTTATGGCCACCAAATGCCACAGAGAGCAGTACACAGGGGCCTCTCTTTAGCCTGTTGCTGACCCTTCCAAAACATCAGATACTTCCTGTTTTGTAGGACCAAGGTTTATGTCCATAGCAAAAATAATATTCTCTCTTTCTTAAAAGTGTTTGCAAGATCCACCTATTTCCTGTTGCTTGTACCACACAAAACCCTGAAGATAACCTACAATTACAGAGAAGTTGATGTCTCTCCTGTAAAAAAAAGTCATCTCCTCATTTATACCTTGGGGTTCTTCCTTTCCAGCCTTCTCAGGGACCCTGTTAACATTTTCTTTTCTGCCCTTCTTTGCCTTCCACTTCTTTCTAGTAGCTTTACCGTGCCTACATTTTCTGAATTTCGACGTCAACATTCAACCTTGGCCCCCTAAACACCTCCAGCTTCAGTTCCCCTCCTTTTTTGCACAATCCAAGACTTATCAGTATTCAGTTTAATCTCCTCTAGGTCTGAGTTCCAACAAAGATTGTTCGCCAGTCCGTATTTAATCATCTCAACGGAACTTACCAATGACTATCATGCCATGACTTTAAATGTAAATTATGCAGTGCTCCGTTTTCTGGGCCCTACATAACATTCAACCAAACTAACCATGAAGTTTCCTCCACTACTTTTGTGCCTCACCTTTCTTCGTGTACATCTCGTTACTTCTGTTTGTCTTGGTCTAACCGTTTCTCTGTAGTGTATTATATGTCAGTGCCCCTGAAGATCCCACCTGTTCCCTCTCCTCAGAGTGAGTTCATCCACACCAAAATCTTGATTAGCTTAGAGGCCTTATTTACAACCTGACTGAGATTCCCTACCTGTACTTCTGCATGCGTTCAATTTTCCCCACCACATCTCATTTCATTGTCTTAAAAATCACGTAAAATTTAAGGTCTCTAAGAAGGAACTCAATATTTTTTATCTAATACATGGTCTGCTTCCAGTACTTAAAGAATGTTACTTATAACCACTGAAGTAGTCCAAGAGACCCACTGATGTTTCTTGTTTCCACCCCTTTTAAAGATTTCAACCAATCTTTCAAGTAATTCTCTTAGGTTCACCCACTCAACACATTCCATATTTTCCCCAGTAGCTAAGCCACCCCGCTTTGCATCATCATTTGCTCTCATCTGGAAGCCTGTGATTTTCCCATAATTGGACTATTCGCATTCTCTTCTCTAATTTGCCAGCCCTCCTGACCCCCCCCCACCTTTGCCCTGTTTCCATCTGTTCCCCATAAAACAGCCAAGAGAATTTAATCTTATCACAAGCCCATTCACTGACTCAAGACACAGCGCCGGCTTCCCATTCTGGCCCTGAGGATACAGAGTAGAATCCATAACATGGCCCTGACTCCTGCGTCCCCAGCCTTCTTCTCTTGCTCCATTCCACACCACTGAACGTAGCTCAGCACTCTGACTCACGCCACTGCATCCCTCCTGCTGTAAGTCTCCGGAACCGCAGGGCTTCTTTGCCTTGCTGTGTGCCTGCTGCACTCCAAAGCAAGCTCTACTGGCTCTGTCTTGGTCAGAAAGTCCTTCACCAAGTCTGAGGAGGTGTTTTCTGATGCTCTGCACTCAGTCTGCCCTCAAATAACAGCAAACATCACAGGTCACACTGCAGATGAGGAGAAGGCAGATACCTGAGCTAACATTGTTAGTGTCCAGATTTCAGTGCTGTGAAATTCTCAGAGAACAGGGTTCTCCTTCTAGTCTACAGTGTAGGCCAAGCAGCTCCTTGCTACACTACTTTGTGTGAAGAAAAATCAGCCCACCTGTTTTCTTTGCTCTTTTAACAATTCCTGAGTATAATGCCTCCCTCAAATTTAGAGATTTCCTAAAGCGAAAGGTTATCTCACTTATGAAATCCATATTGCTGGCCATGTTTGTAACCCTGCTGAGACTGTTTTTAATGACTGGTCTCTTTTCTCACCACAAATTGAGGTGACCAGAATCAATACTGATTTTTGACTATTCCTTTTATGGCAAACCAATATTGCTTCCAAAAGAGCAGAAAAATAATGCTCCAGGGGCAGGAACGCATAAGTTCTTCTAATTCAATCCATAAACAGCCTGTTGTGTGCAGCAAGCTTAAAGAACTCACAGTGCACCTGTTGTTTTGATTTGAAGGTGTCCGTGTATGTCCATGTGTTGAAACTTCATCCCCCATGTGTACATTATGTCATTTGTATGCATGACCTTGGAGGTAGTTGAGAGGAGTCATGGGTGACTCTCCATCATAGAGAGACCCAAGCTGACATGCTTGGTCCACCACCCCGTGGTCTTCCCCCAGGATGTGACACAGTAATGGGGCTGTTCACAGATGCCGACCCCCAGCATGTGCCATGCTCTTGGACTTCCTCCAGAACCGAGAACTAAACCACCTTCTACTGTGTAGACATTACGTGCTATGGTGTTCTGCTGTGACAACAGAAAATGAATGAAGACATGAGCAATGTTAGCATTTCATGGGGTGAGTGTAGTGTCCAAAGGAAACTGTGCCTGAAATGGCTCCCTAGGAGAACAGCAATAAAAAGGAAACTTAAAAATCATGATTGAATCCTCCAGGTACCTCCTTGCATTCAATCCCCTACTTCCTGAAAAATAAATTTGTTTGCTTCTCAAGAAGTGATTTGTCAAGTCCCAGCATACGTTAAAAGCCTCAAAAATTGCTTGTCAGCTAGACTAATTCTGATGCAACCTGTCTTTCATCCCTCTGAGAAGTGGGTACACATGCTTTGCTATGAATCAACACAATGTCCAATCTCAAAGATTTTACAATCTTCTAAAACTAGACCAGGAAAGCTTTTCACATTATGTCTACCATATATGTATTTCCCAAAGATGTAGACAAATCTAGGTATTAATTCAGGTCCATCTTTGGACAGCTGGTTTATGCATGTTACCTCCCTCAGGTCCATTTGGAAGGGGTTATCCCTAAGGTAGTGGTCTTAGGAGGTGCTTTGGACCTCTATGTAGTAGGGCCTTATGCAAAGTTCTGTGGCCAGTGTGAGAGGACTCTCAAAAGATAGCCTGGGATCTCAGTATCTTGGTCCTTCTCTGACTCCTTGTTCTCAGAAGATGTGGTTCATTCTAACAAATACTCCTTTCTATTGCCATGAAGTGTCCTCTATGAGCCCCAAATTTTTGAGTCACCAAATACTGGCCTGAAACCTCCAGACTACAACCTAAGTGTCTTTCTTTATAAATTAATTTCCAATGTGATGAGAGGCTGCTAATTAATCTACTTTTTATACTCAAATTTTATAGCATAGAAACTGCCACCTGACTATGAAGGAGAAGTTAAAGCCTGGCTGGGATAAGTGTGCCACACATAGATCTCATAACATATTATGAGAGCCCATAGGGAAAGTGGAGACGGAGCACAGTCTCTGCCATGCACAGAGACTTACCTGTAGCGGGCAGAATGACTCCTGCTCCCACTTGGTGGTGACTCTGCTCATCCAAGGGCTAGCTATATTAGGTCTAACCAATCAGAGCTAACCATATTAGATCAGCCAATCAGATCTAAGCACATTGTCTATGTACACTTGCAGCCACACCCTCTCTCTGTTTCGTATATAAGTGTGCATAATGGTCAATAAAGCAGAAGTGTTCTCCAAAACTTCCCCAGGATCTGCGTGGTGACCCTGCACCTCACTCTCCCAGTCCAAGCCTTGGAACCCTGCTCCACGGTGATCTCCACATACAACAACATGACTATGTGCCTGACAGTATATAAATAATAGCTGTAATTTATCTAGCACATTCTGGAGTTGTACTATAATTTCAAATAGCCATTATTCATTGTTATTCTTATTCTCATGAAGCCAATCAGATCAAGACAAGTAAATTTAATGAAGGTCAAGTGCCTACAACGGTACAGTACTAGGGTTAAAAATCAAAGCTCATGTATCTCTAAATGTCTTCACTTCATATTTTAGGACTCCAGAATGCCACCCAAGTATGTAGTGATGACACTCTACTAAATTTAGTAGAGCTACCTATCGCCTGGTTCACATGTATTTCTAATCATGTCATCCTTTATGAAAAGCCACCAGTGGTCCAGTTCCAGTGAAAGAAATCAATATCTGCACTTTTACTAGCTTCACAGAAATGGAGACTCTCAATCTGATGAATCAGTAATCAATTCTGAGTATTCTGGAAGTCTGAATGAAGAAATCCAATACAAATAATATCAGTTATCTCCTCGCACATACAGGCTTGTGATGAAAGTGAGGGTCAATCTTGGAGCAGAAAGAGAGTGTGTGAGATAGGAATTTGGGGAGTTAGAAAGCGTTGAAAAGTGAGCTTTATCTTCCTGGTGCTTTTTTTCCTCAGTGGAGTAAGGAATGGATGCAAATACAGCAGGAGAATTTTGGACCGGGTACTTGGAATTCCAAGAAAGGCACAACATCCACAAAGTCCTGATACACATTTAAGTCAGCACCCCCCAAGTTATATACAGATTTCAATTTAAAGTAGACCTTCAAAGTGCAATACTAGCCATCAGCACAGCATATTTCTTAGCATTACAGTACTATAACTATGGTGGTTCATTTTACGTTTCCACTTGAGTAGGCCACAGAGTACCCAGATAATTGGTCAAATATTCTCAATGGATTAGTGACGTTATTTTTGGACAAGACTAACCTTTGGATCAACAATCTGGCCCTTCTTTGGGTTGGTAGACAGAGGATGACCTTACCTACTAGTTGAAAGACTAGAGTGAAAAGGCTAATCTTTCCATGATGAAAAGGAAATTCCTTTTACCTAGTGGCCTATGACCTAGAACACTAGTTTATTTTCCACTTGGAAATTTGAACTGAACTGTCAACCTTCCAAGTCCCCACAATTGTACCTTACCTTCTGTATTTTGTGATTTAACATCATCCCCAATCACATAAGCCAATTATTTGTAATAATTCCCTATAATTGTCAATGTCAATAGATATTTATCTGTCCCTGTGAAAAAATAGGATATATTTAAATAGCTCTTTCTATATAATCTGTCCTATATGAATTTTCTCATACGTATATTTAGAGTTCAAGTGTATATCACATACGTATGGATAAACCATTGTAGATAAGTCAATAAATATCAAATTGGAAATCTACATATGGTTTATGTATGTATGTATGGGTGGATAGATATAGTTCAAGATATTGCTTCTGATTCCTGGAGAATCTTGAATAGTACAGTCACCCTGTACTCTTTTGAAATTATGCTAATTGTAGGTTTATAATTGTACGACTTCAGGAATTTACTGTATTTTCTTCAAAGATTCCATCCCACTGGAGCGGAATGGTTTTGAACCTGGCTACCCAAATTGCCATCTCAGTCTAGCTGCTACCCGGAATTTGCTGTCAGTGTAGACTCCTGGGTCCTGCCCGGTCATTGTGCATGAAATCTGCATGAGACTCCTCCACACGTGGCCGGCACACACCGCGCACCTACTGAGGACAGTGAGGGGAGCTCAGCTGCTGTCTTGCCCTGTACACTGTGACCCAGAGCTGTAGCTCATTTTCTTCATGTCTGAGTATTTGGTCAATCAAACCTTCGTGGCAGGGCTTGAAGATCGCTAAGAAGTCACTGCGATATACCTGTTCCCAAAGGAAAGGTGCAGTAGGGGCAGATCAGAGTGACAGCGACAGCAAACCCCATGAAGCGCATCATCCTAGAAAGACTCCATTCAGTAAAGGAGAATCCTGCACCTGAGCTCAGACACTGTACTGGCTGGGCAAATGGCATTGGTAAAGCTCATCTAGTCTTCAGTTTCATCTTTCTCATTTCCAGATTCACACTGCTGGGCCAACAACCCTTGTTTTCATGACACAATGTGGCATGGTCCTCTTTACAATTCAGGGGCACTCCCTTCCCTGGTGACTCACCACATCCTGCTGGTTCTAAGTTTCTCGCCTCTGACAGTGTCTCCTTAGCTTGGCTGTAAGCACCAGGAAGTAATAATGAGCACTGGTTCAGCGTGACTGACATCCAAGGGAGGAGAGCTACCTGCAAGGTTTCTTTCCCTCCAATTTATTTCTACCTTGTGACAATGGACAGATAAGAGAATCCTCGACTCCCCACTGTTAACATGTGAAAATATTGCACCATTAAAACAAATTCTATCTGATACTTTATCATCCAAATTCTATTTCAGGATCATGTTAGGAATACTCCTGAGGCATTGTCTTACTTGAAAAATGCTATTTCAATTAGTTAGATATCGTTCTGTACAGGATTTAGGTCAAATGAGGGGCAGTGAGAAATCCAAACCAAACAATGTGTGTCTGCAATAAATTTCTGTTCCTGAATTATTCATACATAATGGCATAGGTGACTCTTCAAGCATTCTGAATTAAGTAGAATTGATTTCTCACTTTTTTATGCTCTGTTGTACAAGTCTTTTTGTACTTTTACTTCTCCTTAACAAATAAAGTATCGATTCATCTCCACCGAACATGTTTTATTTAAACTTTGCTCTTTGTCAGCAACTTTGTCCTGATACCCACAATCCCCTGTCCTAGCTTCCCAATTGTCTTTTGATCCTGAAGGTGAAATCCTTTAACCTGCCTTTTTAGCATGAAGTAACTGAGAATGGGTTAGCGACTCGCTGGTGACAATAATGTGGTGGTCTTTCACATGTATCTTAGCTATTCATTTCATTAGCAACCAAGAAAGGAAGCTCTTTCCACATGCATGATTCAGACTATTTTCAGTGGACTTGCTTTGCACTCTACCTGTAGTTTTATCTGAATCCATCCTGTTCCTTTTTCTCTGAGTTCAGAAACATGCAACCTTTCCATAACTCGGTTTCATTCTCTTCCCAGCTTTATATTTCAACATGAACAGAGACTAAACTAGTAGCCAAATACTCAGGGCAAGAATAGGCATTCTCTGGAAGCCAAGAATTGGCATTAAGTTGCATTTCTAATACTTGCTTATCCCCCCCCCCTTAGGGTGACTTTTCACCCCGAGAGATCCAAAAATTCTTTCCGGAAAGAAAAAAGGACTAACTTTTCCCAGACCATGTTCTGGGGGGAATGTTCATACCCACACATTGGTCTGAAGATTCCTCTCACCTAGTGTAGGTCCTCTTACTTTCCATGAGCTAGGTCAAACCCAGTCACTACTAATCTGTTTACAAAGTAGTTTGTCTATGAAATAGCACTGTGGGCGACTCTCTCTGGTGTTCTCCGACCCTTCCACTACCTGTTACTTCCGCAGAGAAAGAGATTTTTTTTTCCCCCACAATAATCCCTCCGTCTGAGCCCGCTTTTGTCCGAGGGTTGGTTTCCAGTTCCTTCCGCTTGACTGAACGACAGCGACGACACAGCGTATTTCACATGACACTGCCCAAGCCTGACTGCGCATAAGCAATTCCCATCCCCCACCCTCCTTGGCCTCACGCCTGCGTCAGACGCAGAGGGAATCAGGTTTTGTGAGCTCTCCGCCTTCGTGCTGTGGGTCTCAGCACAGACTGGAAAAGCTGGCTGAGGTCTGCGGAGCACTGAGCTGTGATTCGTGGGCAAATCGACTGCTCCCTCAAGAGGCGAGAGATATGAATGGAAAAACCAATAAAATAAAGTAAAATAAAATGAAATGAAATAAAATAAAAATCGGCAGGCACTCGTGATTCACAGCACTGTCTTCGGTGCAGTAAGCCTAATCACACGGGTTACTATTTCACTACGTTCACCACCGGAGTCCATTAGAACAGCCTAATTTACGCCGCAGTATAATTCATCTGTTTTATTAAGGTTGTTCTTGTATTTATGTTAGAAGTGAAAGCGGCCTCTGGCTCGATATTATACAGTCACTCTGAAAATGCCACGGGGCGCAGCAGTTAATAAACCTGGGAACTAGATTACAACCCCGGTATTGTTGACATCTGACAAGTTTACGGTGAATGTAGTTACGCTGATGCAAGATCTTATAAAAATAGGCATTAGCATCATCATTACACGTCCAGTTGAAACAATCGTCGATCCCTTTTATGGAGGAAAAGACTCTTTGCATACGCTATATTGAAAACGTTGGCATTTAATCTTTGCTTCATCTTCTTCCCAGGGAAACATACTTACATTCAAGTTTTACAGAGGGTAAGAAAAATGATCTCATCGTAGAACGGTGACAAAGGGAAGGTGGGACAAATCTTCGGCGAAGGCCACAGTTCTGACCTTAGGCATCTTCATTAGAATCCACTTTCCCACCCAGACGCACCTCGGATCTGTGGAGGGCTGGGAACGGTTCCTTCCGTAAATAACCAGCAGCGAGAGGCACAGTCTTTGAAAGTCCCTCAGCGAGGCTCACAGACAAGGCAGCCACATGCCGCAGACGCTCCTCGCTCCCTGAGTGTCCACAAGGAACTTCGTTCCAGAGAACTCATTAGTTTCTCTGGTATATGGTGTCAGCTATAATTCATATGATACGGAAGCATCAGAGGAACAAAGAAGTAAAGCATTACTAAAAATATAAACCAAACAGTCCTCTCAGGTCTACTCTTTTCTGGCTCATAGAAAGAACATAAACTTGGGCGTAAAGTAGAGTTGGGCTTGAATCCAGGTGTGAAAAGTCACGCGTTGCGAGACCAGCGCTCCGGATCATGCTTGGCATTGCTAGGAGCGTGGTGAGCTTTGTGCTCAGTAGTGCTGCAGTCGCAGAGGACCGTACAGGCTGCACAGGGCCTTCTGTGTCACGGAAAGCCATCAACAATCATAGGAGGAGCGAGTATATCGTCTCAGAATTGTTTGGCTGGACATCTCAATTAATTTCAGAGAGTGTCACCAGTGAAGGGAGATGCCAGGAAAAAAATATGACGAGCACTGAAATGCGTGGCTACTTCAGCTTTCACACAGAGGAATCAGTGAGAGGTGACACGGAAAGGGAACATCAGCCTTCAGTCAGGAAGAACCACCCATGGCATCAATGGTGCTCAGATATTTCTTAGAAGCAGCACAAAATGCAGCAAGGATAAAACCAAAAATCACAAACTATGCCTTCCTTGTCATTGAAATTCTCCTTTATCACAGGATAATGTTAAAGAAACAGAACAGGAAAGTAACAGGAAGAAAATATTCAAGACACAAAAAGAATCTGAACCCAAAATACATTAAGGACAAAATACAGTAATGGTAGAGTAGTCTGGTGCAAATGGCCAAACATATGAACAGATACGTCACAATGGAAAATACATAAATGTCCAAAACCAAAGCAAGAAGTCTCAAATCATTTGTCGTCAGAGAAATTCAAGTGAAGATCGTCAAGATGCTGTAATACAGACCCTCTCAACAGGGTAAAATGAAAAAGGCTAGCCACAGCAAATCTCACTAAGTAGGTAGAAGCTGCAAAGCCATATATCTAATAGCTTGTATAGGAAAAGACTCCTCATAATTCTGATAGGATTCTTACCAAAATCTTGTGAGAAAAATGAGTCTTATTAGACAAATCCAAATTAGAAATATCTACAAAATAACTGGCCTACACTCAAAACAATTATCAAGGTCTACGAATACTATGCATTAGCTGTTCTGATTTGTTTTCTATATTTTTAAACATTTTTTATAAAGGTGCTTTAAAACTCCAGATCAAATTAATTGCTTCTCCTAAATCATTCAGAAAAAAGTATATGTGTGTGAGGGTGTATATATATATATGTATATATGTGTGTGTGTTTGTGTATGTATATTTTGAGACTAAAAGCCTATATGCCAAGTGAAGTAGAGACCATATGAAGCAAATAGAACCACATGTTCAAACAGGCAATGCCGGGTAAAGAAGAAATTATAACTTCTTGTACTATTTTTGCAACCTTCTATGGAAACATGAAATTACATTTAAAAATGAGCCTACACAAGCCCATGCTCTCTAATCAGGCTTATGATTAAATAAAAAAAAAACTTGCTGTGGGATACAAGACCTCACAAAGTCTAACCTAAAACATCACTTCTTCATCTGTTACCACTCCTTCACTTACTGAACTCTACAAGCACAGCCAACCCCTCTTGTTTGCTATTTTGCACAACCTCCAATCAGGGTCTCTCCTCAGGCCTTTGTATTCAACGCTCCTTTCTTGGATGGTTTCCCAGGGGCTCCTGACACCTCCCCCTTCACCTCACGCAAGCATCTGACCCAAGGGGAAAACTCCCGAGCCTCCCACGTGCAGCCCCTTCTGGGTCCCCCTGTGGCTTCGGTGTCTTACTCACATTTCTACATCGCAGTAGAATATCATATGGAGCGTTGCTTTCCACATTTCATTTACTGTCTGCTTTAGAGTATGTGCTCATGAGGTCTGTTTGTTTACATCTGTGTAGTCAGAGCGTAGAGATCGCTGAGTTCATCTGGGTGACTCTTTACATTTTGAGAGAACAAATGGATGAAATACACAAAGGAGTTTTCGATTATGTTTACAGTGATGAATCCTTCAGAAAAAAAAAAAATTAAACAAGTCTGTAAGAAAAGCCAAAACCAGCGAACCCTTCTTTCTTGGGCTTGTGTGTAGTTTAGCTTCTGTACTGTTTGTATTTGGTGTTCTGAAATCTCTTTGGGGAACCTGGATATTGTGCACTATGTGATTTCTCTGCCTTCCAATCTAGAATATGACACTAACAGGGACCTCATCTGAATTATTTCCATCTGTCCATCTGTAGAATGCTTATTTATATCCTCAACAGCATCTGGAATTGGGAAGAAATAAAATTTTACGCTCTGGCTTTGTGTCAACTTCATATTTAACACCCCTTGTCTTTACTTCTTTATTCTAATTTTAAGTCTTCTAGATTCTTCACATGTGCTGGCCTAAAAGCATGAAAATAATTTAAATTGGTTAAAGAAGTGGTGAGAATGTCTACTCATCACAAATTTAAAAACAGAAAAGAAGAAAGGAGAGCCAAGAAAATACTATTCAAGCCTACGTGGGTTTGAGAGAAGAAAGCCAGAGCACACTCTGAGCTCTCTGGTTAGAATTTTGACAAATCTCTGAGGCTGACATCATGAGTGGTAAGTGGCTGAGGTTAAGTAACTGAGCGGTTTCAACAGCTCACGGTTACTCTTTGTTTCTTGGCTTCAAGAGTGGGGCCGAGCTGGGCACTGGCTGGAGCACTGGAGGTGCTCTCCGAGCTGTCACCAGCACCGCGTCTGCGGGTAGCTCAGGTAATTCTGCCTCCTGAACTCTGTGTGTTTGGGGAAGGAAGTAGGGGGATTGTACTGGGGGAAAAAATCCAAGATCATTTCTCAGTATAAATCTACAGTTCTAGGCTAAGCTCATGCAGACACATCAATTAAAAACAAAACTAATTAAACAGCAAAAGCAAACAGAAGAATGTTTTTTAGAACTTCCAGATCTTTAGGGAAAACATGGAGCTTGTTTCTCAGAGGCCATGAGGTCGATCCTGCCCCATGATGGCAGACTTTTATGTGATATAAGTGCCCTTTCTGGGATTCCCAGCCAGGCAAAGTAGCTAAGTCTAATTAAATCCCTTTGTGCAAACTTTAAATACACTTAATTAAAATAGGTAGACTCGGGATGATTAATTTCAAAAGTAAGTGGGTTAAAGTGCAGCCTCATTTCTACTGCTAATTAGTTGAAGGATGATCTTCCTTGCAGGGGGACCAAACAGCAGGAGATTCATTTCTTCTATTCAGATCTGTTTTTAAATGCCTTTTTTGAAGCTTTTAGGCTTTGGAATTTGAATCCTATAAAATTTAAGTGCTGGGGATTATTTCCTCTTATGTTATACTTAGTTAAACCCAAACCAAGGCTCAACGGAAATCTAAGGGTTATAGAGCAGTCAATGGGCATTGAATCCACACATTTGGTCAGCATAACTGGCCTCCTGATAATTTCATTGCCATGCCATCCCTTTTGGGAGGCTAGTTGGACTTGGTACAGTATCAGAAATTATAATTTATCTGTTAAATTTTGATTCTTTGGAGTACTCAGCTTGGCATTAACATGGTCAATTCCGCGGGACCTCTGACAAAGCCACTCTTGAGTTTTGAGAGCCTCTGCCCTCTGAGAGGCAATGGCAGGGCAGGCGCAGTTCCCCATGGTCTGCGGCCTGTGCTTCTGACTTTGTTTTATATTATCAGGCAAGCATGATTATTACTCCGCTACAGGCCCAGGTTTGGGCCCTGTGCCACCTGTAGTTTGCACATCTGATTGTAAGCACAGCCTGAAACCACCATAGCATATTTTCAGGGTTTTTTTTGATGTTGTGGAGATGGCAGGATGGAGAGATTTTTTTATTTTATTTTATTTTATTTTATTTTATTTTATTTTATTTTATTTATTTTTTGAGACAGGGTCTCGCTTGGTAGTTCAGGCTAGCTCTGAGCCCACTATGTAGCCCAGGCAAGCCTCAAATTCAGCAATCCACCTGTCTCTGCCTCCCAAGTGCTGGGATGACAGGCATGAGCTACCATGCCTGGCACTGTGGTATGTGGTATTGATTGCCAGTGGGCATGAGTCTCCACACCCAGCACTGTATGTGGTTACCGGGGATCGAACTCGGGACCTTGCGCTTGCGAGGCAGGCACCGGAACCACTGAGCTAACCCTCCGGCCCCTGGAGAGCTTTTATGACACGCTGAAATGTCCTGCCATCTAGCTTCTGAGTGGGAATATACAGTCTTGTCTAGGAATTTTCACCCAGGTGATGGTGTAGATCTGGGGTGACCCCACAATCTTGTACATTTGGAACATGATTGGATCATGATGATCCAATCAGAACTGACTGGTCAGGAGATGGGGCCTATTTGGTGATATGGATCCCTTGTGGGAAGACCAGGAAGGGCACATTTCCTTCCTCAGATCCTCCTTCTGCTAACTAATTTCCCAGGACCCCCATGTGAGTAGCTCTCCTCCAGTGAGCCCTTCTTGCATGCTGTTTCCACTTGGACCAACTGCCCTTGGACGGTGTCCACAAGCTCATATAATCCCCTTCAAATGGTGGCATTGGGTATTTTTTTATCTTATAAACAAGGGAGAGTGGCTGTAACAACCAACATCAAGCATCTCGAACATGTACATAGAGGAAGGGTCCGGGGTCCTCTTAGAGGTCTTCAATTTACAGGAAGCATTTTTTTTTTAATCAAGTGAGCAGTACCTGGTCTTACTTCGATACCATTTCCTTGCTATTACCTTAATCCTAATGATTTTGGTGTTTCCCATTTAGTAGCACTATGGTGATTCTGAGTTTTAATGCAAAATAAGTACCCCCTTAATTGAAATTCATGGGGCCACAA
This sequence comes from Thryonomys swinderianus, assembly GCA_004025085.1. Classification (NCBI taxonomy): domain Eukaryota; kingdom Metazoa; phylum Chordata; class Mammalia; order Rodentia; family Thryonomyidae; genus Thryonomys; species Thryonomys swinderianus. The sequence goes on from PVIC010005120.1 coordinate 42,583, forward strand.
ATGTATCAAATACTGCATATTTTTAATATTGAAATATTTCCATATACATAATAAGGTCTTGGAGGTGAAATCTAACTTTAAACATAAAATCCCTTTTTGCTTTGTATATATGGTACATATATAAGCTAGAAGTAATTTTACAGTGTACTACAAAGCTGAAAGAAAAACTTCTATTTTTCTTTCATTGACTTTTCAAATATTTATTGAAGTTACTACTTCAGGCTCTGAGAAGACAAACTGTCTTCGTGGAGTATTCGTTGGTTACTTTCTTTTTAAATGGTAGATTGCATTTAATAGGATGAAGAACTTACAATTCTTGATGAATATACCTTCAGAAGAACTTTATTTTTAGAGCACTTTCAGGTTATCATCACAATTAAGAAGAATTTCCTGGGGTTTTATGCATATCTCGTTCATACATGTCACCTCACCATTATCTACCCCTCCAACAGATCACTACATCTTTCATACTCAATGATTCTTAGTGTTGTGCACATTCTGTGTTTTGACAAATGTACAGTTATGCGTACCTAAAACTGTGGTATAGATGGACTTTGTCAATTGCCCTAAGAATCCTTCATGTCCCGCCTATTCTTCTTCCTCTCCCCTTTATGGCCACAAATCCTAAGGCCATACCACAAAACAGTAAGTACACTTTACTTTTGTATCTTCAGGTCCTGTTCTAGCACTGGAAGTCTGGAAGGATTCAGTAGACATAAAGTAAATGAGTAAAGAATACACTTCTCATGATCGTAAATCAGTTCTTGATTGTGGTCAGGACCTAGCCTGGAGCCTTCAACCGCAGAGGCGGGGCCTGCTCATCCATTTTAAAGTTATGATGTCATGAAGTTCTAATGACATGACTTACTGAATCAGTACCACCTGCCTCCCTTCCTACCTCACTTGCTCTCCCCTCTTCTGCTGTCCTTGTTCCTACGCTTCATGTAGAACACTGTGTATTCTACTTCATGTATAACAGTGTGTTTTTTCCTTTTTCTTTGACATCTCTTACAAAGGCCCCTCCAGAGAGTAAAACATACACAGCAATATCAGTCTTCTGCATCCGTAAGGCTATCAAGGAAGATGAAGACATCTGAAAGGGTACTTTTTATTTTAAAAAAATCACCGGGAAATTTGTACTAAGGTGTTATTATCTCCATCAGCAAATTATTTTATCCAAATATCCATTCCACATTTGGTGGAAGAGCTTAGCATAGCACTAGTCAACAGCACTGTAGCTCTTGAAGTGCAATGATCATGTATTTGATAATTATTTTGATTCTCATTTTTTTGTGTCTATCTTGCGATGTGCCCTGTGTTGTCACAACCAAGGCTTGGCCTTCTTCAGTCCTGGATGGTGCCTTCTCTACTTGGTATCTCCCCAGCGGTCTCTGCACAAAGGGTGATTTTTAGGTTAAAACCTTGCATTTGAGAATTATTCTGTAAAAGTGAAATTATAAACATGTATGAAAGAATAGTGTTGAAAGAAAGTGTTTAATATGTATGAAAGAAAGTGTTTTATAAATTATACAAGAATAGATATGGCTAGCCTTGTATGGCTGGGTTAACATGACCATGAGGAAGGAGTTTAATATGACATAGCCAGATCTCAACAGAGAGGCAAAATCAGGTTGACGTTGAGAGCAAGAGGTTTGCATTTAGAGAATACTTTTCTTCATAAGAGCATTTCAAGATTTCATATAAACAGACATATCTTGCTTCTAAATTGCAGGTTTTAAACTTCACTTTAAAATTCATTATACATTAAGTCTCAACAGAACACCGGTGACAGTTTCCTAAGATTTGGGAAAGTTGTTAATCCTACCATCACCTGCAGGTGGGGGGGGGGGTCTCCTTCACCAAAGGAAAGTGAAGGCAAGTTCTAGAGGCTGCTCTGGTGTCTTTAGACTCTGTCCTCTGTCCCCACAGCAGTGTGACCAGGGTAGACTTGGGAAGTATTCAGCTGTGGGAAAAGCAAGTACCACAATCACATGACCTTACGGCAGTGCCTGAAGGTGTAAATAATGGGCCGAAATTGCTCTGCTACAGATTAGTAGTCCAGATTCATGTTTCGTGCTTCCTTGATGAGTCTGTGTGTGTGGATGTGGATGAAACAGAGATCACCACATCAAAAAGCAGTCATTTGGGAGAGTTTTAAACTAACAGCAGCTCCTGCACCAAGGAAGAGAAATCCCTTGCAATATGAGCCTCCAGTAGTATCATAAAATAGTACATTTGCAAAAGTTTCACTTAGAGCAGTTCCCAAGTACAGAGTGTTTCATTTATCTACCCTGAATAGGCATTAGAATCTGATTCCAGCACAAATAGTCACATTTTCTTTCCTCTTATCCCATCCTTGGGTCTTAACCTGAAGAAGATCCAATTAAGATCCTGTTTTTATACTGCAGGCTGATTTCTTTCATTTGGAAAGGGCTAGGAAAGAAAAGAATCAAGTACTATATACAAAATTCAAAGTTTGAATGGCACAGGGATTGAAGTATTACTCATGGAATGGAGACTATTCTTGCGATAAGAAGTCACTTCATTTTGTTTGAAAGTGACCATGTAAGTCAGGAGAAGCACTTTCCTTTTTATCCAAATAGAATAGGGGTTAAAAGCAGATTGAATGGATTTATAAAGTAAGGTTTTTGAGCAGGTAATAAATTGCTATATGATTTTTATTCTTGAATCTTCCTCTTTTAATCTAACACTTACTTCTTTACCCACTAGCTTTATCATCATCATCACACTCATGCCTATCATCACTGATATTTTCAGTGTGTGAGGAGCTAATCTAGATTTTCCTTTTCTTCTTTTCATCCTTGGTTTGGTGCATAATAGATCTTTCTAGGAGGTAGACACTTCCTGGCAAAATTACAGATGTACTAGCTGAAAGAAGCAACCTCTGAGAGGGCTAGTGAAGAGTCAGAGCGGAGGATGTCACAGTATTTCTGCAATATTTATTTACTTTCATGTTTGATCATGAGGTATTTCCTGAATACTTCTAATAATTAGACGATTCCCAGGTGCTTGGGTTACATACTAATTTTACCAGTACCTTTAGGAAGCAGTCCTAAAAGGGGAGAGACAATTGCTCAACTGCAAAGATATGACTATCAATCTAATAAAAGTATGATACAGTGTTAGATTTGTACTGATGTTTATTCAGCTTAGGGAGGTATCTGGAGAAGGGTAAAATGGAGATAAAGGTTGAGACTTTCAAAGACTCTTGGCAGAGTCTAAAGAGTTTTAGATAAAAGGAACAATGCACATTAAGGCACCAAGATCCCAGAGTGTGAAATGTACCCTATCAATTAAGAACATGTACCTTGCAGCTTAGTGTGAACTGAAGTGATTGGAGCTAAAAATTATATAAGCACTGAGGTGAAGTGAGGAATCCCATAAGAAATGAGGTATGAATAGAGCAGAGGAATTGGTTTGAGGAATTTGATGTTATACAGATCTTTAACCAGTGAAAGTTTTTGAGAGAATCACCTTAGTGCTTCAAGAAAATAATGGTAGCCAGGTACTGCAGCATTACTGGAAAGAAGAGTTTGAGCCTGAACACCAGCAACGAATTCATTGAGAAAGGAAAGGACAACGCCATTTTCAATAGCACCATGAAAAGTTAACAGTTTAGGAGGTAAACTGATCAAGGAAATGAAAAATCTCTACCAAGAAAACTACAGTACCCTGAATAAATGAAATTTTGAAGAGGCCATCAGAAAATGGAGCTATTTTTTCCTGGATAGTAAAACACTCTATTGTCAGGATGGTCATACTTTCAAATATGATATACAGACTTGGTATAATCCTAATCTAAATACAAAAAGAACTAGGACACACAGTCCTAAAATTTGTGTGGAACCAGGAGAGACTCAGAATCACAATCCTGGGCAACAGAGCAATGTCAGAGCCATCACCATCCTAGATACTATTCCAGTGCATTAGAAAGAGTAATAAAAATAGGATGGTACTGACATAAAAATTCATATGTGGATTCATGAAACAGCATAGAGGGTACAGGAACAACTCTGTGCACATGTACCGGTTCCCTAATATAAATGGAATCATTGTACACTGAAAACACATAATAACAAAAATTAAATAAATATTTAAGACTAAAGAAGAGGGTCATACACTGGAATGAATTCCAATGTTATGGAGAAAAACACTGTGAAGTCCTATTAAAGAAAGGGAAAAGGCAAACATCTGTCTTGCTTAAAGCTTAGATCAAAGGAGCACTCACCTCTGAAGTAATGACCCATGCAGCTGCAATATGTTGTCCACACCGAGCAAATACAATGTAAGATATATTTAGAATCATCATCTTTTGTACGATACCTTCTACGAAGTCTGCAACAAGGATATGGACCAAAGGAATCAGATTCGGATAATCAGAAAATTTTAGAAATGGGGACTTTGTTGATACTACAAGAGAAAGGAAGTAGAGGAATTTTCGGTGGGAAGATGTAGAATTAGTAGATAAGATGATCCAGAATTAAGGAAATTCTCAAAACTCTGTGATTCCCTGTACTAGCACGTTTTCAGATGAGTTAATTCCTTACCCAAAATAATGTGGCCCAGTGATGGCAAACCGAGAGCGTGCCTGGTATTGTGTTTTCCTTTTGAAGCAAAAGATGTCAGTGTCTGAGTTGTGTTTTCTACACTAAAACCTCAGTGTTCAGCTTTCACTTCAGGGTTGGCGCTTTGTGGTTGTAAGTGGGTTTTGAGTTTGTCTCTGAAAGGTTTATCGTCACTGGTAGTGGATTTAGTTAATAGTTAATCATTTCAACTGTGTTAAATCAGTTAAAACAGAATGGACATGGGCCGGAGGGTTAGCTCAGTGATTCTGGCACCTGCCTCGCAAGCGCAAGGTCCTGGGTTCAATCCCCGGTGACTACATACAATGCTGGGCGTGGAGACTCACGCCCACCGGCAATCAACACCACATACCACAGTGCCGGGCGTGGAGGCTCACGCTTGTCATCCCAACACTCGGGAGGCAGAGACAGGAGGATTGCTGAGTTCCAGGCTTGCCTGGGCTACATAGTGAGCTGAGAGCCAGCCTGAACTACAAAGCGAGACCCTGTCTCAAAAAAAAAAAAAAAAAAAAAACAGAATGGACAGAAGCTCCAAGGTTCTTTAACAATATTACTTAAGCCCATGTGAAGCAAAAATCATCCTGACAACATTTAAAGTACATAAAAATCTTTACAAGGACTTTCAGCACTGAAAGAGAAATGACAGATTAGTAGATACATGCTCAAACATCTGCACATGTGCCAAATTACAATTACGCGTTTTTCAGACACATTTTTTTTTTCTTTTCTAAGACAGGGTCTCGCTTTGTAGTTCAGGCTGGCTCTGAGCTCACCATGTAGCCCAGGCAAGCCTCGAACTCAGCAATCCTCCTGTCTCTGGCTCCCAAGTGCTGGGACCATAGGTGTGAGCCACCACACCTGGCACTGTGGTATGTGGTACTGATTGCTGGTGGGCGTGAGTCTCCACGCCCAGCACTGTATGTGGTTACCGGGGATCGAACCCAGGACCTTGCACTTGCGAGGCAGGCGCCAGAACCACTGAGCCCTCAGACACATTTTTATTGTATATTTAATTTTTTTCACTCATATGTGTGCCTCACATAATATTTACATCCCCCTTGTGCAGTCAGTACATGAGCATGCTGCATCTTAAGTGTTGTTCAACCCCTCCCCTTCCCTTCCGTGTCTTGATGATCTTCTCATTTCAGAAAGATCTAGTTCCTTGTCTCCTAATATCTATCTTTTATTTTGCTCTTTCTTTATAATTTGGATTTCCCATATAAGAACAACCACATAGCTTGCATGTCTGATTTATTTCATTTAACATTATGATTTCAAAATGCATCTATTTCCCTACAAATCAACTTTTTAAAATAATAAAGATATTCAAGTAAACAATTAGAGCTAAAATACAAACAAAATAAGAAATGCAAATGATCAGTTGTTATAGAGATGCTGACTGAAATTATGTAAAGAAAGAGCAGTAATGTATAATCTCAACATGAGTATTTATCTCTCCAGCTGAAAGAATAGTAGAATTTGCATCTTTATTCTAAACAGGTAAATATGGAATCAACTTGGGTGTCCAGTGGCTTCTGCACAGGCTCATAAATTGTGGTATATACACAGTGGACTGTGCCCATCCACGAAAAGAAGAAAATTATGTCATTTGTAAGAACATGACCAAACTGGAGGATACAAGTGAAATCAGTCAGGCACAGAAGCATAAAGACTGCCTTTTCACGCTTTGGGAACCAAAAACTTGATCTCATGAAGTGGAGTGGAATAAAAAGTTAAGTGGGAGGTAGACTCGACAGAAGATGTTTCATGGGTAATGCAGTGAGGTTAAAGAAATAACTTCTTAAAAATGAGAATTAACTTGTGGCATATACTGGTACAAATTTCCCAATGTTATATGTGATTTTGAGATGTATATAAATTGTACCAATAAAGAATTCAATTAAAAAAATTAAAAAAAGAAATAACTTCTTTTTGAAAGCATTGTAAAGTAACTGCCGTTGACAACAACTGGTTGTATATTTCAAAAGTAGGGAAGAGTCTGAATGATTAAAACTCCAACCAAATGATAAATATCTGATTGATGGATATGCCAATTTCCCTGATCTGATCATTACACAGGGTATACCTGTACTGTAATGCCACACTGTAGCCCATACATATGTATAATTATTACCTGTCCGTTAAGACTTTATCATGAAAGATGTACACTATTAACAATACATTACTCTTGATGTTATATGTAATTCCCCTGGTGGGAGCAAAGTTTGTCTTTTTTCTCCACTGAAATTGATCTGCTTGTTTCTCCCAGCTATAGACAGCTGTTTGCAGTGTGGAAAGAAATTATCTACCTGCTTCATGAGTTGTTGTCAAGACTAACTTAGATAAATGCAAAAAATACTCAAATAATGGAATATTATCCGGAGACATTTTTCCCCCTGAGAATACAAAGGTTGTCATCAAGTAGTACATTTGGCACATGTTTGAGAACAAACAATGCCAGGAAGTGGTATACACCATCTGGGTTAAGTGACAAAAAATATTGAATGAAGGTAATACTAGAAAAAAACCCTTATGAACTGACTTGGCAACCTTATGAAACTGGCCCCAACATGTGACTGCCTGGACTTGGAAGTTGTACAGTCTAGTGATAGTCCGGTAATTTGTTCGGGGTTTCAAGCCTACTGTGGAAGTCTTGGAACTTTACCCCTGTGGCTAAGAGGACAGCTTTGTGTGAGATACTCAAGTCTGGCCACCGGTGCGGGTTACTCAGAGGATGATACTCCAAGAAGCTGTGTCAAAAGCTGGAACACGATGTCGAATAATTAGAACACAGTACTATTTTTGCCCTTGGACACCTCTGCTTTCTCTGTTTACCATACCGAGTTCACAGCTTTTACTGCTTGGCTATTAATTCAATCACGTAAAGAAGATGAGATGGAGACCAGCGGCACCATGAGGACATTGGTATCTACCCCATACAGCTATCAGAAAGTCAGCAACCATAATAGATAAAATCCACAGTAAGTGATGTACCTTCCTGAGCTCTCTAGAAGCAAAGGCACAAAACTGCATTTCTCACTTCAGAACGGTGAAAGAAAGGACATTCAAAATCATATTTAATGTTATAAGAAAGAAGAGAAAAGAAAATGTCTCTGCATCTGCGAAGTAAAGGCTGAGTCTCAACTTTAGAATTTAAACTCTGCTGTCATCCCTTCCCTCCCAGGGTTTAGCAAATACTTTTTGGACTTCTTCCGATCACCCCGCTATCTGAAAATCTGGAGTTACTTCCTGTGTTCTCTGTTTTTCACTTGTCAAGGCAAATCTCATGTATTTTATAAAAGCTATTAAGTCCTGTCAAATATTAAGAAGGAAATGTAATTCTTAAAAGAAATATCACTAGGCTTTGGGCTTCTTATTCTGACTAGTTAAATATTTATTTGTATAAATATCAGAATTATCCTTCCAAATATTTGTAATGGAGAGAGGGAAATGATCAAAAATTGAATTCTTTCAGGGCCAGCCTGAACTACAAAGCGAGACCCTGTCTCAAAAGCAAAAAAATAAAATAAAATAAAAATCGAATTCTCAATTGTTTCAAATACTTTCAGAAACTCTACAATATCTAATTATTCATAATTAGTTTATAAGTCAAGTAAACCAAAGTTATTCATGACTTTCAGACACCAGCAGATCTTTCACCTATTCTTTGATGTGAGAGAAAAATAAAAGACTTGTTCAGATTAATGGACATTATTACCAGAAAAAAAAAATATACCAAAGCTGCAGTCAAGATATTCTTAGTCTATTTGTGCTCCCTCTTGAATACACTATACCTTTTCCAGCAGGTCAGTGACAGTGAAGACTCTTGATTAGATTTCCACAGAAATTTCTGTTAAGTAACTATAACTCTAGCTTCTTGGTCAGCTCTCTAATTAATGAAACAATCTTGGCCTTGCATTTTCTTTTCTTTTTTTTTTTAAAGTTCTACTCCATTAGGAAAAAAAGATCACATTTTCTGAACTGATGAAATTAAACTCACCCATATTTTTCTCGTCATCATAAATTTTACAAAGAGGCTCATCTAATCAATTTTTGGCAAGAGAATGAAAATATTACCCTAGATAGTACCATTAAGATGAAATAGTCATGCCGTTGAATTAGAGACACTTAAATTAGGTAGAGTAAAAGTTAGTTTCACTTAGATTGTCCTCATTCCTCTAACCCTTAAGTACATGTTTTGCAAGGCTGGCCATTTAATGCACATCAATATTTTTTCAGTGCAGAAAAGAAATCTCGTTTTCTAGGCATTTTTAAGCAGAGTTATTATGTGGAAACTGATTTTGTAAGCTTAATGTACAGACTGTCAGCGGGTGCAGTGAAACCACCACTTGCTTGCCCTAGAGTAGAAAATTCTACATGAAATAACTGAGCTCTAGCAGTCCATCTCTTTGGTACAGAGCTGAGAGTTCCACAACCCAAGACTTGACTTATAACATCGGAGACTAGACTTCCAACTTCTCTGATAGAGTAAAGATGGTGTAATTACCACCCTATATAAAAGCCATGTTGAGTGTTACAGGGTCTACAGAAAGAAAGATTATTTCATGTAAAAATTAGTGGTGGTACCAAATGATTTTGGATAACATATAAAGTATAATTACTGGAAGTAGAATTTGGGGAAGATATCACTTCTAACTACTAGTCTCTATGAAGGAGTCGTTGATCAAAAGGGATGAGACAGAGGCAAACTTGTGGAAAAGAGTCTCTATCCTAGGAATTAGCATCTGGTCTTTGGGCCAGTTCTGAATACAGCACAGGGCAGTTCAGGAGGCAGGACTGATTTATGGCTCATCTCTAGAATCACTAGGAAGGCTAACAGAGGGCAAGGGAAGTATAGCCCATGAACAAGAAACCATAATTTTAAAAAAAAGTTGGATCCAGGATCGAAGAAGCTACCAATGTAAAGATATGAGGAAGAGAAGCTGGCGAGGACTCAGATGAGTGAAAAGACCTTAGAAAATCAACCGGCATGTGAGATTCTGATTGGTCACTTGGATGAAGCATTCAAAACAAGGCTCTGCATAGAAACAGGGAGTTAGTTAGGTTGAAGATTTGTTAGTACTTTGCCATTGATTATACACAGCTGCTAAAAGTCAAGAGTCAGAGCACACTTGAAAGCGTAATAAAGGCTTCAAAATAAACACTGAAAATGTCTATTAATCAAACATCTTATAGGGTCAGTGGATTACTTATTCTTTGGGCTTCCAAGTTTTCTTATGGCCCCCTTAGGCAAGTACTAATTTATTATTAGGGATCATACATGAATTGAGACATCCCCTTGAAATCTTTCTTCTATACAAGATATAATTTGATTTGAGGAATAAAATAATTTTAAAATGTGGATATGGTATTTATGGAGGTCAGAGTGTAGAAGAGCAGATTTGTCAAAAATTTTGCATAATGTGATTTTGTTAGAATTGTGTTTTCTCTGCATAATGACAAGAGCATGTGCAACACTGTTTCGGCACAGAAGAGAGGGAAACACTAATTCAGAGGATCTGTAAGATTCCTTTGAGGGTGAGTTTTAAAGCCAAGATCTCAATGTTAGGAAGGAGTTGAGTAGCTAAATAACTGAGGTTACTGAGATCCACTAGACACACTGGTTAAAGAATCAGTAAATAGCTGGTTGTGGTGGCTCATGCCTGTTATTCCAGCACTCGGGAGGCAGAGGCAGGATTGCTGAGTTCCAGGTTTCCCTGGGCTATATAGTGAGCTCAGAGCCAGCCTGAACTACAAAGTGAGACACTGTCTTAAAAAAAGAAAAAAAAAATCACAAAGTGGACAGTTCCCTAGGGGAGTGGTAGAAGATGAAACTGTGATTTAGGATTCAGATGACAGGGGCCAGATAGGATAAATTTTATTTATTTATTTATTTATTTATTTATTTATTTATTTATTTATTTATTTATTTATTGAGACAGGGTCTCACTTTGTATTCAGGCTGGCCCTGAGCTCACTATGGATCCCAGGCAAGCCTCAAGCTCAGCAATCCTCCTGCCTCTGCCTCCCGAGTGCTGGGATGACAGGTGTGAGCTACCATGCCCAGCACTGTGGTATGTGGTATTGATTGCTGGTGGGCGTGAGTCACCACACCCAGTATTGTATGTGGTTACCAGGATCGAACTCAGGACCTTGCATTTGCAAGGCAGGCGCCAGAACCACTGAGCTAAGTCTCTGGCCCTAGGATAAAATATTTTAACACTTAATAAGGTCATGTTAGAGGTTTCTAAACTTGGGATTTGCATTATTAACTTATGCTTTATTGTTATCATTTAGCCAGAGTGTAATTAAAACCTAGGGTTTAAAAACTGGGTTTTCCAGGGAAGTAGCTCAGTGTTGCTACACGTGCCTGGCAAGTGCAAGGTCCTGAGTTCGATTCCAGGGGGGAGTCTAAAAGGTGAACTGTGTTTAACGGTTAACAATGAACACTGGTGAAAACCAATGCATTCAAAAGCACCCACTATTTACATTGATTGTAAATGGCGTCTGAGATGGCAGAGTTTGCAAAAGTTATCTCCTACTTTGTAACATGTATGTCGAAAAACTGTCAGTACATTTTAATTGCAGTTAATTTATACAATAAAAAGTACGAACAACACAGTAAAAACTAACCCAGATTATCACTGTGAACCTTTTAATAATAAATATGTAGTTTTATAAAATTGGAGTCATAATGAATACAGTTTCATATCCTTATTTTTACCTATATTCAAAGATTTCCAGATGCCATGAATTATAACATAACATCACTATTTTAATGAGTTCTATTTTTTTAGAAAGTCATCATTTATGAAATTATCTCATTTTTCAGTAATTTTTATTTCCAGTACGTTTACACATATAAATAATGCTACTTACTGTAAACATTCTTCTTTAAAACTTTGTAAACATCTTGAAATGTTTCTTTGGTATGAAGTAGCAGAAATCACAGGAGGTAAATCATTGATTTCCTTAGAGCTTGTGTCATGGTGCAATGATCTTCCCGTGTTTTATGAGCAATGCGTAGGCAGATGGATTGTCTGATGCTCACTCACCTGACTCTGTTTCTTTCACATATTCTTGGTCCACTCGAGTAAGAAACAGATCAACAGGCCAGAAGTCTAGACTCCAGGGCGAGCAATTCAGTAACACCTGTAGGCCAATTGCCTGGCACTGCTCCTTCTACGGATGAGCAACTAACACAAGATATGACAGTGACGTCCCTTTCTGTAGGTGGAAGAGATTTTTGAGCAAGAAAGATTGTGGACAACAAAAGAAACCCTTACCGTTTTCAGTACTGGGTCACGGATTTAGCCCAGTGGCATCCTTATCTGCCTCATGACCATAAGGTCCTGAGTTCAATCCCTGGTGTGAGGAAAAAAACATAATAATGTTGGCTATTAAGTACCATGGCCTGTTGATGAAATGTCTGGAAAGCTCGTTAAATGAGGTTTCATCTCCTATGAAGCAGTTTTCAGAGCTGATGGGCTTTTGGAAGATCATGAGGGTTCTGACCCCATCACTTGACTAATCCATTGATGGAGTCAAAATGCAATAGCGTTATCGGGAAGTGATAGGAACCTAGGACATGTGGCCTTCTCACAGGCCATGGACGTGACCATGGGGACGATCATGTCCCTAGATCAGCCATGGTGAGCCCGTTCGAGCTTTCATGATAACAAACACCCTGCTGAGGCACGTGTCCCACATGCTCACCACGATGGCCCTAGACTTTTGCTTCCACGCTGCTTCCCGCTCTTCCTCCTGGCTGCAGGAAGTGAACAGTATTGCTCCATCACGCCCGCTCTGCTTTCATGTGTTTACTTCACCACTTCCCTGAAAGTAATGGATCCAGCTGAGTGTGGACTGGAACCTCTGAAGTTCTGAGGCACAGTGAACCTTTCTGCCTTGAAGCTGCTGTTAGGAGATATTTTGTTGCTGCCTTGAAAAGCTGACTAGTATGAAAACTACTATAAAACGTCAGTATGCTTTTGGGCATATGTCACGGGGGAAGATGATTGAAATATGCTCTTTTCTATTGTTATTAGAAGTTGTGTGGGTCTTAAACAACTTTAAAACTTTAAATGTGAATTGTTTTTTTACTAAATCTCTGTGTCTTAGGTTAAAAGCGGTGTTTAAACAAGACACGCTGTTTATGACTTGAAATATTTTCAAGGTTTTTTTCTATAGATTTTGCAATTTAAGAAATAACCTATTTGATGAAAACTCCTACTTTATATGGATTTCAAGTAAAAGAGTCTCTGATTTATCTGCACCTAAATCTGTATAGCTAGGTATAGTGGCGCCCACCTCTCGCTTTACGGATTGAGGTTGCCAAGGCTTCCCTCCGGGTGGCCTGCTAAGAAATTACCGTCACGCCTCCTTGCACTCTCCTCCCTTCTTACGCTCTTACTGTCTCTCTTTGGACCTGCCAAGTACTTTATATGAGAACCACAGCTGGACTGAGATAATCCTAAAACTGCACCGATCTTCCCGTAGAGGCTCCCTCTTCCTGCTGTAAGAAGCCATTGTAAATTTAATAACCTAAAATCACTCCTGCTCATTACCCTCCAGTGTCATGCAGAAGTGGAAATGGATCTTCTCGGGCTAAAACCTGGCAGGACTGTGCTCCTTAACAGACGCCCAGCAGAGAATTGGGCCTCACCTTTCCCAGATCCCAGAGGCTCCTCACTTTCCTGGCTCCTGGACACGCGGCTCCAACCCAGCTGCTGTCCCACCACGTACCCTGCCTGACACTGATCTTCCACATCTATCTGCATAAGCATATGGATGATTGTACTGCGTTCACTCTGAAGCCATCCAGAAAAATCTCCTCATCTCAAGATCGTTAATTTAATCTTATCCTCAATGTCCACTGTGTGCTATGCAAATTTAAAAAAGAAAACGACACCAACAGACATATTGTCATTAATAGCCCTCAGATGAGTCCCCTTCACTTCAGACACACATCAAGCAATTTTTTGATATTTTCTGAAGCGACTCTTCATCAGTGAATATATTTATGAGGTGTGACCAAAATAACAGTGAATACTGTTGCCAAGCATCGTCAAGGGAGGCAGACTCATAAACACATTGTCGTGCATCTTCTCTTGCCTCCTTCATTACCTCTGGCATCCTGTGACTTCTGACTTCGCCAAAGTCAAAGTGGCTGTGGAGAGACAGTGTTTTGAATATGCTCACGACCTCGAGACGGCCTCGACTGTGTCAATAAAGACCTTTCTGAAAGAGGACTTCCTGAACTGCCTCAGCAAGGGGCAAGAATAATGGAAGGACTGTGTTCGAATCAAATGGGAGTGTTCCAAGGTTGGTTACTGGCACTTTGCTTTTTACTGTGGTGTTTATTTTTAAGATTTAGACATTTAACATATTGACAAGCTCCGGTGACTCTGTCCTGTATCTTCTCTAGCTAATCTCTTTTGAACTTTGTGCTATGACCCGGACATTGGCTTCGGTACCTGAAATCAACGCCAGAGCTCACCCTCCTCCTCTTGAGGGTTGAGGCTTACAGAAATACAATGGTGATCCCTGTGTTTTCAGGGACACTTCTCTTTCTGTAATTTGCACCCCTGGATTTCTTCCTTTGGTGCATATATCTACCCTATTTTTACCTTTTGAGCTGTATTTCTAGGTTCTTGAAACCAGCCTGGCCTCACTCATCCACAGGTAGGATAACTCAACCTCATCAGCTGCTTTCCAGCATACCAGTATGAGAAACAACAGAACTTTACCATTAACCTCACTCAAAGCCAAAGTATTGCTTGGAAATCCTCACTTCTGTTTCTCACCCAAACTATCATAAACCAGGAATAGTTTTTCTTTCATTGAATTAATATCCAAATTATCTTTGGATAACTTGATAACGTCTCATACTTTGAAAAACTTTATGTGTTCTCAAAGTAAACGCTTTGCTGGGTTAAGGTAAATAAATCTGGAAAATGAGTATTAGTACTAGAGACAGTGGGAAACGTGAAGAGTTTCAATGTAGTTTCTAATGAAAATGACAAGTATTCATTTCTGTAAATATTTCTTCAATTTTGATGTAAATACCTCAAGTTCATAGTCAGCAACATGAATATATTTAGCGTTTGTACAGGAGGGGGTAAATCAAAATTTATACACTTCCAAGAATGAAGACAATTAATATGGTGCCACCACATGTTGTTTGTTTTAGGTGTTATTATATCTGTAATATGTGTTTCTAAACATATCTTCATATTTGTATACTGGTTTGTAAACATTAACGTTGTTGAATTTGCATTGCATGCACATTTTTATAGAGTTCTGTGACCAATTCTGTTTACTTTCATCCTAAAATGAAGACTACTCAAAAACAATGCTATTTCTGCTCAGGGCTGACACACACCACTTTTGCTTTTTTGTTTTGTTTGTTTTGTTGGACCTTAGTTTGGGAAACGTCTCTTCTGTCAGCTATTTCTGTAGTGATTCCAGAAACTGAGATCTATGTGTTAGTACTATTGACCTGGGGCTCTGGTTCCCAGAATTGTCAGCTTACACAGAAATGTGAGAAGCCAAGCCCCAGAGACCAATCTTGCTTCCCGGTACCATTCTGCATATCAAGAAGTGTTTCACTTATGACAAGTCACCCTCCACAAGCAAACATTTACAGTTTATTTTACTCTTTAATCTGGTCAGTGATCTCCACGGCACAGTAAATGTGAACCAGAAACTTTAAGGCCAAATTGCAGGTTTGGGTTATCTGAACACGTCGTTAGTGTCTGTTTGTTTCCAGGCTGCAATCAATGGCCAGTTTCTCAGATTCGCTCTTCTGTCATCTCAGCAGTCATCGTGTTTCTTTAAATTTTAGACTGATGACGAGTTAGTTCGTTGTCATGTTCCCTTCAGGGGAACTTGATATTCATTATATGTTGGGGTCAGCATGGCATATTTGCAAGAATGCTGAGCTTTGAAAGAGAAAAAAATGGGCTTCAGATCTGACATTCCACTAACTAGAACATGCCCTTTTTAGGTGTTGCCACAAAGAGCACCGGGGTTTCTAGTGTGCCAGAAGAGCACAAAGAGAACTACCCTCTGCATTTTAACAAATACATTATACAAATCAAAAAGCCATCTGTGCCAATCATTTCTAACCTATAGGCTTTTCATAGGACAAGGCCAGTGCTTCCGAAGTAAAAATAACTAATTAGAAGAAACAGAACCTAGCTTCTTGAATTGGCTATATCCTTGGCTGAGTCCCTTCAGGTTTTTCTCCTTATCTATAAATAGAAAAAGAAGCATTTAATAATCCATAGAGTGACTTGTTGCCCAAATACTGTAGTCTTCTAGGAGATATGTTATTATTTTTGTTCATGTGAGTTCTGCATTATCTGTTAACATTTCTATTATTTTCTTCTAAATGACTGTTTCTCAATTAGTTCACACCTTCCATGCACATTTGTTTTATTTATTTTTCCCCCGCATGTTTTTCTAGGGGGGAATCGCACATTAGAACATCTTTGCTTTTTTTCAAAATCTATTCAATCCTCTTCTATTATTTTTCTCCATTATGTTCATAACCTTTCCAAATTAAATAGCATTAGCACATTTATTAGTGGGCCTCTACTTTGTTCTTGGTGATAAACTACAGGAAGGGAGGCAGAGTACATGAATTTGAAAGAGAATAAATAGCATGTTAATGCAATTCACAAATTATACTAAATTGTAAGATGTAGTAAGCAACAGAGTGAATAGAGACATAATAGAAATGGACTTGGAGGGGTCCGGAATGGGCAGATAAGAGCAAAATTAGATTTGTTATAAAAAACAAATCCCCTAAAGAACAAATGTTCTGAGACTACTTCCTAAGGAGAAAGACAGAGTTAAGGGTGGGGTAAGGAAAAGTACATTATTAACTTGTAAATATATTAAACAGTTCTAAAGATGTGGGCCCCGCATCGGAACACATCACTGCATTTCTGTCCTTACATGTGTGAAATTCATTTAGTAGTTTATTAGGTAGACAGACACTGACTATTTATTCCGTGATAAACATTAGGACCGCTGCAGGGTCTAGAGGCAAGAATTAAAGAGATCACAACTCTTCCTTTCCTAAAAATTCCGGACACCCAGGAAAAGGTGGCGGGTGCACTCCGGGTACCGCACTGGATAAGGCTGCAAAGAGGGGGAGCCCTGCAACGGGGAGCAGACACACAAGCAGAAGGATGGACGCTTGGCCCCTCTGTCTTTCTGGAAAGTGAGGTGCAGCTTTCTAGACGGGCATACCGAGAATGGAAAAAGACACCCAAAATGTCAGATGGAGCCTGCACAGTCCTCTCCCATTGTCCACCCCATCCCTCTACACTGCCCCCTCCTTTTGTGAAATAGGGTCTCGCTTTGTAGTTCAGGCTGGCCCTGAACTCATTGTACAGC
>PVIC010005121.1:0-46742 GCA_004025085.1 Thryonomys swinderianus
TGTCAGCATTAAATCACAGAAGGATTCCGAGGGGTGGGGCAAAGCGGACCCAAAAGAAGCCTGCTCAGTTCCAGTCCAAAGGAGAGTATCTTCAAGTCTCTTTCTACGTAAAAATTCCTGTGACATTTGCTCTGTGCCTGTGTAAAAATGTCTGTGTGTAAAGGTTTTGACTAATACTAGTTCATTGTCCCGCTGGAAGAGCCCTCCCCTCCATTTGTGCTCTGCTTGTATTTCATGCCTTCCTATCAGCTCGACTTTGGTGTCTAATATATAACATCGCAACCAGTTCATAAATTTCTGCTTTTAATATAGTCCAAGTTACCATGAACACGGTCCACAGGAACATACCAGGCTGTCCTCTCTGAATCCAGGCATTTTTGAGCGATTTACTTAGGCACAATTTATCATTTAGTTGCAATTTTTAAAATAATCTTAATTGACCACATATGTTATCAAATACGAGTTGGTCCTGCAGTTTCAACCTCCCTCCGCCTTCCTGCCTCCTGCCCCTTGCACGCATGCGCAATGCATTCGGCCAGAATGTCCGAAAACTAATTATGCTTCTTCAGGCAGATATCATCGGGCAGGAAAGCCTCCACTGGTTGGAGATAAGATTACTGATATCGAAGCTGTTATTTTTAGGAGGGGAGGCTATTGCTTTTAAACCTCTTTGCCTCCTTTTCCTGGTCCTTCCCCTCTTAATCGTGTCTCCGTGTTTTGGTAGCCATAAGTCATTAGTGGTTTTTAATTTTTCTCAAACTGAAATAAGGTCTGAAAGGATGGATTTGTCCCTTTTTTTCCTCCTCCCCCCCACCCTTATTTTTTTTTTCCTGGCTAATCGGAGGAACGCAACCACATCTGAAGCCACTTGGCTCATTATGAATTTCATGGAAACCGATTCTCTGAAAGTGTTTCCATATGTGCGTTCCCAATATATCCCATCCTCTCTAAATGGGAGCACAGACGTGTGTACGGGCTGGAAATGGCTTCAGGATGTGACAGCGCAGTCATATGACCGCCGCGGCACCGTGGGTGGCCCCTTTAGAAAGACACACGGCGTCCTGGGTGCTGGGCTCCTTCCTGCTGCGGATCTGGTTTCAAAGACTACCCACCCTTCCTAGGATTTAAAAAGTTCCTAATCAAGGCCCGGCGAGATCTCTCCTCTTTCTCCCCACCCCTCATTCGGCTCCTTCTCCTCCTCTCCGCCCTATATGCCTGTACTCACACACCTCCCACCGCCTGCCTTTTTTTCCTCCCCAAAAGGAAATACATGATTCCAGCAATATTCTTAAAATTTGGGTGGGTTTAAGGGGTGGTTGAAAGTTGCTGAAGATTGCCAGGTTTTTTCCCCTTCCTCTCCTGCAGCAGGGCATAGTTTCTTAGCCTTGGGATCAGCTGGCCTTTCAGGCTTTGTGAATGCGCAGTGGAAAAGTCCATTTCACGACAACACGGAAAACAAATATTTGTACTGGATAGTTGAGGTGCTTTTCCTCATTTGCAAAGTGATGGAGTTTGCAAGTCATTTTGTTATCGTAAAAATTGATTTCAAAATTTGCTTGCCCGTTTCTTGCCCACCAGCATGAACAAGTACATTTCTCCCACTTGAGGTGTTTCCCCAATAATTAGAAAATGAAATTAAAAGTAAATTAATTCAGTGATACACGCCTGACCGTTTCTTAATGTGAGGAAATACATGGTGAGAAATTTAGAAAACGGATACAAGACTCCTTAAAACCTCAGTATGGAAAATTCAGAGTAATTTAAAAAATTTTAAAAGTAATTTGATTTTTGGGTTGTGTTTCTATAGCATTATTTTGCTGCTTTGCTGCCGTGTGCTTATGAGTATCCTAGTAATTCTCCTATTTAGTAACTATTTTTGGCAGCGTTTGTATTAGATAGGATTTTAGTTAAGAAAGGAAAATATCCTCAAACAGTGACCATAGTTTAAGTAAACAGAGAGAGGGTTAATATGCATAGCCATCAAAAGTGTGGGGTAACAAATAATGATAAGAATTGGGCCCCTGTGGGGAGGCCTTGAAGCCAGAGATCATCTGTGGTGCCTGCTGCCCCAGGTGGGAGGGTTCTGAGTAGGTATAGCGTGGGTTTGGGTACCTCAGATCCACCCCCCTGTTTTACCTGTCAGAGTCACCCAGGTTCAGTCTTGTGTGCACCAGGCAGGCCCTCTACCCCTGCCTGCACCCCCAGTCTGAATCTACCACTCATGATCCCCGACGTATCAGCTCCCCAGCCACTTGTCCACAAACTCAGACAGGTGTCAGTTTTATTCTGCCACTTTCCTCCAAGCAAATACTATGACCTGAGCACCACGATTAACCCAGGATCAGAGGTGAGGCTGTGTGTTCACCCTCGGGCATTCATGCCCTCGCGCTTTCCTCTTCCCGTCCTTGCCCTGGCCTCCCATGTGTGATGGACACAGAGATGCCAGCTCTGTGGCAGTGAGTCAGGACTTCTGTGCCATGGTGGCAAATCCGGCTCGGGGAGCCCTCTCTGCAGCCTGAGGTCAAATGATGGGACAATGGTTGGGCACAGCTTTAAAGAGTTTTCGGAGGTTTTATAGAATGCATTTGAATGACAGTTTAGGTTTGATGTCAGTATTACTTAATGCTTTTAATGTCTGCTTTTTAACGTCTCAGAACCCTGCTAATTGTGGTGTGAAGGTAGATATCCTTAGGCTCACTGATTCCTTTCTCCTTCCTCCCTTCCAGCCACAGATCCATTATTATTATTTTTAATTTTAAGTTCTTACAGTATACTAGGCTCGGAGAGCTATAGGAGAAGAAAATAAATCCCTTATTGTCAAAAGCTGACTGTAGTTGGAGAGAACTGTCTCGGGAACAGCTAATAATTCAGGGGAGTAACGAGGAAGGGTTCAAAAAGCGACGGAGAAAAGAACTGCTGTTGGAACTGAAGAGAAGTAGGAACTGAAAGCGGAGGGCAGTTGGGCAGGGAGGGAGATTCCTGGTGACCGGGTGTGGTGAGGGGTACCGCTCCCTGGAGGTCGAGTGCATTCTGTGTTCCAGCATGAAGAATGCTGTGAGCGGGTTAATAAAACGTTCCCGGGCTTTATTTCAGATTTGTTGCAGCCATAACTCCTACCATTTAAAAGGCCCCAGTGCCGCTTTGAAGTTAACACCTCACTGCTGAGCAGCACGATGGCTTTTCCTTCTGTACACCGAGGTCCCTGCACAGGAGAAGCGGAACGGAGGACCTCGAGTATCCCAGAAATGTTGGGTTTGGACTGCAGGGCCCTTTCCTCTATCCCACCCCGCCTGCCTTGCAGCTGGCACACGCATGCGTTCTCCTGTTCAGAGGGGAGAGCAGCGGGCACAGTTCTCCAGCAGACAGCCCTAAACAAGTACCTCATCTGTTATTCTCCTCCGACTCCCAGTCCCTTTTGTTCTGAAGACGTCCTTGCCCCAGTTTGACCAGCCAGTGCTTGTGGATGGTCTGTCCAAGCCCAGGCCCAGGAAGGCGAGTCTTATTGCTGGCAGGAGAGAAGGGGACACGGAAGCAGGAGGCGTGGCTCCACCTTGCCGACGGCTCACTCGAGAGACAGTAGTGGGTGAGGGCTGCAGCGTCAGGAGTTGAAGCAGCCCAGGGGTTCTTCTGTCACCCTCCTTCCTTCTCTTGGGGTTGTATGCCCTCTGCTCTTGCTGCAAAGGTTCCCCCAAACCTTGTCGAGTAACCAGAGAGGCGATTTCCTTTCCCTCTTAGACTTTGCAGGAAGATATTTTTCTGTTTCACACTGATTTTATTTCTGCTTGAGTTTCGTGAGCGTCTGATGCATGTATTCTCCTGAGTGTATGTTAGGCTGTGGGAATCTGCTGCGGGCATTGTTCTGATGGGCGGGGTTCTTGCAGCTCGGTCTGTCAGGGCGACAGTTCCTGCGGGGTGTCTGCCGGGGGGGCGGGTTCTGGAGGGGAGAGGTTCGATTGTAGAAGCCAGCTTGGGCTCTTTCACATTCTGCCTGGGCCACTACACTAACTGCTCACTGCTCAGCAGATTAGATCGACAGGCCAGAAAGACTTGTTAATGGCACCCCCAAAATAGTATCGCTTGGGTATCAAGACTCTACAGAGGTGTTTTTTGTTTAAGAAAATATATTCCTAAGACAGCAGAATGAGGCCAGAATCATTTTAGCTTGAAAGGTGGTGAAGGCTGAAGGTCCCTTGCTGGGCTCAGGGACACTGTCCCTCGGATCTGCCTCTCCTGGTATGTGTCGACCTTGGGCAAAGGGCTTCCCTTCCCCGGAGTTCAGCCTCCCTGGCTGTCGGATGGGGATGCCAGTAGAATTATCCACACATCAGTAGTGGGTACAGATTTTTTCTGCAGAGCACCCCAGCCGGCAGAAGGTATGTGGGTACTTTGGAGACCCAGGGACAGAGCAGAAAGCGTCACTGGTGCAGTTCTCTGGAGGACATTTTATTGACCGGCAACTCACCTAAGAAATGCTTTCTCCACTTTGTATCTGCACCCACCTTACTGTGTAGTGTACCTCTTCCCCAGGTTGAATAAAACCAGCCAAGCGAGAAGCTGCACTATGTTTGGGGTTCCAGCAACTCCTGTCAGCCACCAGCGCCCCTGAATGTAGACACGTGCCATTCCGAAACTCCTAGAGCCTGAGAATCTCTGTGGACAATCTCACCCCTCTCCCTCCGTGCCGCTTAATGTTTTGTGTGAAAGAATGAGGGGACATGGAAAGAAGTGTTAGTTTTGAGGCTAGGCATGCAACCCCAGCAGTCCGAAGGGCCGAAGCAGGAGACAGCAAGTTTGAGCCAGCCTGGCCTATTAAGCGACGCTTTGTCTCAAAGGAAGAAAAGGGAGAAGAGAAAGGGAGAAGGAAGGGACTGGGGATATACCACAGTGTAAAAGGGTTCAATCTCCAGTACCAGGTTGAAAAAAAAAAAAACCCCACCAGACTTGTGAAAGTCATTCCTTGTTGTTTTCAGAAGGTCTGGAAACTTATCCATGGCTTTATTTATTCAGTAGACTTTTGAGAAGAGTTTCAACCTGGCTTTAAGGATTGTACATAGCAATCATGACTGAGCACTGGGTCTTCATTTATAAAGTTAGATCAGGGTAAAGGATGCCCTAGGCTTTCCTCCTGTGGGCTCTGTTAGTCACTTTTTTGGTTGAGTTGATTTCATATCTATTTCTCTTTCCTTTTTAAGCTTGTGACTACAGTGTGGCCAGTGATACAAAGTAGGAGTGGCTAGGAAACAATGTTGAAATGAACCTAAGAAAGAGGTTTAATAGAAAACTTGTGTTCATGTACAAAACACATTAGAAGTGCAGAGACAGGACTATTCAAGGACAGAAAAGGGAGTCATATTACTTGTCTCTGTAGTAATGAATACATTGAGGACTAGGAAGAGGTTTAGAATCTCTTTAAGCCTGGCTTTCCTCTTCCACCCCATCCCCAATCACACATTTATATGCAACAGCCTTGTACTAGAGCATATTTCATCCATTTCTTAGTACGGAATGCTTTGCGGTATTTGAGAAATATTTCCTAGTAGCATAACATAAGTAAATTCCTGAAAATTGTAGGGTTTGTAAATTACTAAAATTGTCCTAGAAGCTCTTTAAAATCTGCTTGAGTTTGCTTGGTCAAGAAAGAGTTAATCTCTCAGACATTACAGTCGCAAATAACCGGCAGTGATTGGCCAAAATCCTGTGAACCAAGCGGAAATTTGTTGCATTGTTTTCTATAAACCACAACCAGAGCTCATTAATTGAAAAATGAAGGTCAGTTTGTGTAGGCGAGCATCTATAAAGCAGAAAGGTGCAGTGATCTGGCCATGTGATGGGTAATAAAAACATCAGCAACATGTATCAGGCTGAGTACAGAAGAAGGTGGAGGGGTGATAAATTCAAAACCATACTGGGGTTTATTGGCAGGGCCCCACATAGAGACTTTTAATGCAGTTTCACCATCAAAATAAATGAAACTGCATGGAATTTTGATGATTTCTGCAGCATATCTCTAGCACAGATACATAGAAGAAACTTGCTTTAAAAAAAGAAAAAAATTTACATTAACGTGCCAGTCTGTGAACTCCAGGCTTCTGTGGGAAGACAAATGTGGACACTGTAAGCGTGACTTCTTCCCCTTTTAAGTGGCTCGTGTTATTTTGGGTTTTATCATGTGCTATGGACATTGAACTTCATACACCCGGAAGTGACCTCCCTCTAGCCAGCCCTTAGCTCTGCTGACTCGGGCTCCTCTCAGGACTCTTTGAGAAACGCCCAGCAGTGACCTTGCCTCTGGGCTGCATCCATGTTCATCAGCGTTGGGGGTGGGGGGTGTCACATCCCATCTCTTCCCCTCTAATGATGTCATACCCCCCCACCCCGTGCACATCTGTAACTTGAGCTCCTTGGAATGTTATCTTGGGGAGGAATTAGGTACTTTGAGGATGGGGGTCTGTGCTGGTTTTGGTTTGTCATCTTGAAAGTACCTGTTTCTGCTATCAGGCTCTGTTCACCTGCTCCCCACCCTCTGCAGAGGGGCCCGTGGGTTCTGGGGAGGCGCTCAGGAGGGATGGGTCGACCTCGCCCCTTCCGCTCTTGCTGCTCCCGCTTGTCTTGGAGTTCAAGGTCTTAGGACCTTAGCGCTGGAAGGGAACTTAGAGCTCCTCCCCTCGTTTTGCAGATGATGACACTGCCTCCTCTGACTTCTGCCTCTGGCCTTCCACTCTCAGTAAGAAGAGCCAGGCAGGTGAGACTTTTCACAATTGCTGGGCTGGGCAGGGCTGGGCTGGGCTGGGCTGTCTGATTGGTACTGTCCGGATTTGTGAGAAAAAGTCTTGTTAACTCTGTATTGCTTGGAAAGAGTCACTTGTTATTACAAATGCATGCCCTGGCACTTCATCTTAGCATTTTATGAAAAATGAAGAACACTGCATTTTAACAAAAACGAACAACCCTTCATGAGCACCTTCAAAGACAAGTATTAGTATTATTCTTGCAATAAATGCCACAGTACCAAAGAGCAAAGACGGGATAAAAGTAAGTTAAAGGAGTAACCTATTCACTAGGATCTTCCGAAATTGCTAAGTACTTGTCCTTATAGCTGAAAAGCTGTAGGAAACACGAGTCTAGAAAATTCAAATCAATGGAAGGTTTTAGAAGGGGTCAAACAAGTACACCAGTGTTACGAAAGGGCTTGTCACCGGAAATTTTAATTACCCAATTTTTAAAGATGACAACCGTGGGCCAGAGATTTAGTTCAGTGGTTCCAGTGCTAGCCTTACCAAGTGCAAGATCCCTGGTTCAATCCCCGGTAAACACATACAACAATACTGGGCGTGCCGACTCATGCCCAGCGGCAATCAGTACCACATACCACAAATGCCGTTGTGGTGGCTCAAGCCTGTCATCTCAGCACTCGGGAGGCAGAGGCAGGAGGATTGCTGAGTTCGAGGCTTGCCTCGGCTACGTAGTGAGCTCAGGGCCAGCCTGAACTACAAAGCGAGACCCTATCTCAAAAAAAAAAAAAAAAAAAAAAAAAAAAGATGACAACCGTTAAGTCTTTAGGCATTTTAGAAAACTAATTGCTCCACGAAATGGCTTATCACTTTGTTTACCTAAGCTGGACACTGGAAATGTCTCCTAAGGGGACATGGCGGTAACGTGAGAACTTGAAGGGGTTCACATTTTAAGGGGGGGACCATCTTTGGTGTTAGGTTCCTGCTTCACACTGAGCTGAAGCTGATTCTCTGGGGTGTGGGCCAGGGCCCCGTAGGTGGGCGGGGAGGTAGGTAACTCCCAGTCTCCCCTGGGCAGTGAGCCTTGTACCAGAGTGGCTGTGGGTAGCCGGTCTAGCCCAGGTCCTCCATCCCCCATCGGGTCTTGAAATTCGACGATGTCTAAGATCTTAAGCCTCTCTGTCCTCCCTCATCCCACTTTCCAAACTCACCTTTCTGATTGCCCCAGAGCAGTAAGACGGTTTCAGATTCTATTGAAATCTGGTTGGATGTCACTGTTACCAAGACAAAGATTACAACAAGATTTTAAATCCTTTTTTAAGAAGTCATAGGAGCATGCGAGTGTCTCTTTTTCATGTCCCTTCCTGGATGCAAAAGCCATGCCAAGAGTGACAATAATAAAACCGATCATTTTGGAATTTCTTTATATTGGGTTAAGAAGAGTAACCTTGTCTGACTTAGAAAAGTTTTGCTTCAAATATCTGAAATGCAGCAAGAAACAAAAGGAGAAGGGGGACAAATAAAAACCAATCAGGATTCGCTCTTAAAGTCTGGTGAGTGAACCATAGGATCCAGTTTGGGGTGGGCCTGCGTAGGACCTGCACAGACTTGGGTTTTTAAAGCCCTTTGGGGGTGATCTAGGGGTGAAGAACTTGAGGATAAATGTTGGTAAGACGAATCAAGTGGAAAAAAAGAAAACAACTATAAAGTGACCAGTGCATTTGGAAGTCTGTTTGTGGCTTGATATTCCTTTTTTTTTTTTTTTTGAATTAAAAAAAAAAAGGTTTTTTTTCTTTTTCTTGTAAAAATTCTATCATTATTTTAATTGATATTTACAGATTTTCCCCCCCATCTTCTGTTGTAATTTTTAGGTGCTTCAGAACTGGGCCCTTTTTCAGACCCCAGGCAGTTCCCCAGCATTTCATCCCTCACTGAGAGCCGCTTCTCCAACCCACGAATGCACTACCCAGCCACCTTTACTTACACCCCGCCAGTCACCTCAGGCATGACCCTCGGTATGTCTGCCACCACTCACTACCACACCTACCTGCCACCACCCTACCCCGGCTCCTCCCAAAGCCAGAGCGGACCTTTCCAGACCAGCAGCACTCCATATCTCTACTATGGCACTTCGTCGGGATCCTATCAGTTCCCCGTGGTGCCGGGGGGAGACCGGTCTCCCTCCAGAATGCTCCCGCCGTGCACCACCACCGCCAACGGCAGCACGCTATTAAACCCCAATCTGCCCAGCCAGAGTGACGGTGTGGACGCGGACGGAAGCCACAGCAGTTCCCCAACTGTCTTGAATTCTAGTGGCAGAATGGATGAATCCGTTTGGCGACCGTATTGAGATTCCTCAGCCGTGGTCTGGTGGTATCTGGGGGGCCGCACCCCACACGTGTCAGCATATACATATATAAAGAGAGCGCCTGTATATGTATATCCGTTAGTCGTCTACAAAGTGCCTACTTACTAGAAGACCTTTCATTCCTTCACCCAGTCACAACCTTGCAAGCGTAAGAGGGTAGATAGATATTGAGAAGTAGAAGGCCCAAGAGAGACGATCCTAAGCGGGTTTCAGATTGTTTACTATTTAAGATGTACGTTTTACAAAGGAACACACAAGGGAAAAGGTATTGTTGTTGTTTGGTCTGGAACCCTAAAGAACCTATTCTTATGCCAAGTCGGAGAGGTGGCCTCAGGTTCAGGAGGAGGGAGAACAGGGCTGCTTTCGGCCTGTGTCTATTCTCAGCAGTGCGGGGGCCGTGTCCTCTGGAGAACTAGGCCCGTTCTCTGTCATGGTGCCTGCTGAGGGGCCCATGGCAGGGTGGGCGCTGCCTTCGGATACTGTCTGTGCGGAGCAGGCAGGCCACCCTCTGCTTTAGACTTGTTGCAGCTAATTGTGTGAACTGTGTAGTTCCAATTTCTTTTTCCTTCTCTAAGAAAGTGACTTCAAAAATACTGATCAGGATAGATTGTTTTATTTTACTTTTTTGTACTCCCTCCCCTTTTCCCATTTAACCAAAAAGAAATCCCACCCCCTAAAACCCCACCTTCTCCTTTTATATGAAACTGAAAATGGCAATACCTTATTATAGCCATAATGGTATAGATAGTGTTTGCGTTTGGCTGAGTGTTATTTGTTTTCTTTTTTTTTTTTAAATTATGAATATGTGTAAAATCTGAGGTAACTTGCTGACGTGAATGGTCATATAACTTTAAAGATATATTTATAATTATTTAATGACATTTGGACCTTTGAAACATTTCTTAGTGTATTGATATGTTGACTTCGGTCTCTAAAAGTGCTCTTTATTAAATAACAAATTTCTTTGGTGGGCTAGAGCCATATCTGAAATATTGCTAAGCAATTTCAGTTCATCCAGGCACAATGTGATTTTTAAAAAATACTTCCATCTCCAAATATTTTAGATGTAGCTTGTTTTTTGTAATGTATGAAGGAAACGTTACGTTTAGTTCTTTCAGATCTTTGATCGCTTCTACATAGCTTTGCCTTTTAGAGCAATAGGGTTTTTTTTTTTAAAACTGCCCTTAGTCTTTTGTCACTTCTATTCCCCTTTCTCAGCATGAAATGCTGGCGTGATGTGGTTTCCTAATTTCTTTTGGATAATTATTACTCTTGTCTTATGAAAAAAGACAAGCACAAGTGAATCATTGAACGCAGAAAAATGTTTTGTGGTTTCAAAGTTAAGCAAAACTCTTAAAAATCGCCAGGCTTCATAGTGAAGACATAGCTTCAAGCCACACATATGGCTAAAAGGTCAGCCGCGATACGCATAGTGCAGGAAAGCAAGAATTATTCCACGGAGTCTTCACCAACCAGCCTTACCAAACAGTACACGAAGGGAACCTCAATCTGCCTTCCCCAAGCCCCACTTGCAGCTCTCGCCACAGAACTTACATTTAAAGGAACACAGTGAAGCAACTGATTGTCCTGGGGGGAGCTGGGCACCCCAAGTAGCAACAGGTGGCTGATGGGAGATAGCAGAGAGCCTGTGGGGAACCCAGTGCAGCTTTTGAGGTGTGCACTTACACGACAGAAGGGTGAGAGGCAGGCCAGGGTGTAGTTTCCTATCCACACTGTCTGAGTTTGGGCTACAGCTCTGCTGCAGGATGCTGTCTGGGCCCTTCTAGCCTCCCCCCCCCCCCACCGCCATGGCTGATTTACAAGTGCACATCTTTAAGTAGCCCAAACCAGGGTCCTGCAAAGATCCCACCAGGCAAATCCATGGTCTCCGCCCCTGATGATCACAGTGCCTTTATTTGAACCCTTTGCCCTCCTGAGTAGAATTCTGCGGAGATTAGCTCTGGCTCCAGAGGCCCCTTGTCTGGGGCCCGTCTCAGGGCCACCAAACACGTGGGACAGCTGCAGACCAGGCAGACCCGGGTGTGTCCAGTGACCATCTGTCTCACTTAGAATTCATCCTGAAGCGAAAACACTTTGCCTTCTAAAGGTTGTATACTAAGTATGCTTAGATAAATAAGCCACTTTTCTATTACCTAAGTAAGATGGAAGTAGTAGTTGATGCTATTTATTATTTGTGTGTGGTGGCTTGAAGCACGCCACTGTCCATTTATTTGTGAGTATAAAATATGTGTTTCAGCAGCACTTAAAAAAGCCAGTGTCTGGTAACACATTGCAATTTTAATTAATTGACATAAAAATGTTACCACCGGTACCAGCTGCACCCTATTTAATAAAAAGGTACTATATTTGTACATTATTTTTTAATGTTAAAAGGGCTTTTTTAAGTTTACAGTACACATATTAAGTGACTATAGGGATGCTTTAATGTTGAAATGTTATTAGAGTGGCTGCAGGCAGCAACCCGGAAACACTTTAGAAGTCTTTCCCTTGGGAAAAATTCAAGCACCTCTCTCCACCCTCCCTCAGCCATCCCAGTAGGGGAATTCACGTGTCTTAGAACAAAATCCTGTCCCTTTTCTGGTCTAGGGTTTAATATTCATATTCTATTTCCCTGCCTTCCTCTATTTGTTCCTCTCTCCTGCAGTTTGTACCGGATCAAGTGTATGATTTGTGATTTCAAGACCAAAGCAGTTGTATTCCTGCTAGGAACCATGTATGGGCGCCTTCGGTCCTCAGGATTAAATTAACATGGTTCTTGGTGTGATATAAATGTTTCTGGAATTTACAGTGTAAGCAGTGCAGCCACATTTTTTTTTTTTTTTTTTTTTGCCTAAAAGAAATGTATTTCAGTTGTCTCACAAATTTTAACCGTTCTAGAATAGGCGCCACAGTCTGGGTTTAGATTGGTAGAATTATCTTCATCTTGGAAGTGAGAGACCCAATGGATTGACTGTTGTTAAACCCTCTCATTCTTCACCCCAAGGCCCTTTCAAAGTGAGCAGAGACAGAAATCCACACCTCTAGGGACTGACTGTGCATTGTAGATCCAGAAGGGAGGATATGAGTGCTGTGACTTAAGGGGTCCCCTCCGTGCCCAAGAACAAGGACAGACCCCAAATTTAGGTTGAGCGTGGTAACAACACAGCATTAGCAAAGTAACCATTATTTCCATGGTGTTTGAAAGAACAATTATAAACAAAATAAAAGATGGCTTTTCCAAAGATTGAATTTGTTGTTCTTACAAAGAAAATGCATTTCTAAAAAAAAAAAAAATACTTTCTATGTGAGAATTTTTTAGTTGTCTGTTTACTTCATGTTTACAAATAATTGTTTGCTTTTTAATGCAGTACTTCAAAGTATATCAGCCAAAACCATAACTTACAGTAATTTCTTAGGTATTTTGAATAAAATTCCATTTCTTTTGGATATGCATTACCATTCTTAGATTTCTGTGGAACAAAAATATTTGTAGCATTTTGTGTAAATACAAGCTTTCATTTTATTTTTTTCCAATTGCTATTGCCCAAGATTTGCTTCCCATGCACATATTGTACAAATTCTGCTTTGTGCCCCAGGTCACGATGTGGATGAGTTTACTCTGAACTTCAAAGGGACTATTTGTATTGTATGTTGCAATTGTAAATTGAATTATTTGGCATTTTTCTCATGATTGTAATATTAATTTGAAGTTTGAATTTAATTTTCAATAAAATGGCTTTTTTTTTTTTTTTTTGGTTTTGTTATGTGTGTACATTGGGTCTTTTCTCATCGGCGGTTTCTTCTCTGGTCTGATGCCTACTCCTCTCTACACCTGGGCACTGCTTGGTTTTAGGATTTACCAGGGCCCAGTAAGAGCAGAGATCCAATGTTATTTGGTGAGAGGGAACAAATTCTTGGTAAGCGCTGTATTCTAGTTCGGTCCTGCTTCTCTGGACGGAGGTGAGCCTTAAAGATCTCTCAGTGAACGAGTGGCCTCGGCCTGCGTCTGAAGGGAGGAGTGCTCATGATGGCATTAGGTGAACCTCTTTTCCAAGTAGGGGACCGTCAGTGGGTATGGTCAGGTGGTCTCAAGATGGAAACATGCAGGGGTACAGCAAGTGGACTCTAGTCGAAGTCAGATCAATAGAGGATTGTCGGTTTTCCTCGCCGTATCTCCTTTGGAATCTCAAGAACAAAGTGTACACAAGCTCGAGGAGGAGTAAGATTGGACCTTAGTCTGGAGGGCACTAGCCTCAGAAGACTTCTACTAGATAGTATAACCATAGCGTGGAGGTACTTTCCCTTGGCCAGTGTTTACTGTTGATAAGTCCCTCCCCTGCGGTAGGGTTGAGGGCCTGGGGTAGAGATTGCTTTCTTTCAGTCCTGTGTTTTCTGCATGGTTTGACTTGCCACTTTGCTAACCGGAAGACCCAGGAAATCAGGGTGCAGGAGATCTTGGTCACCAGCTGTGGTGGCTCACATTATACTGAGAGGCAGAGCTCTCCTTTAAAAAAAAAAAAAAAAAAAAGGTCAAAAAATTCATACAGTCCAAAAAGAAACCAGAGTATTGAGGCCTCCTTTCATGGGCTCTGTGCTGCTTTCTTTCTTTCATTTTTATTTTTTATTAGGACACATTTGCAGTATGTAATAATCACATTCATCATAGAGAGTTAATACACGTACACAATACATCTTAATCTTAATTCTTTTCATGCCTCTTCCCTTCCCTCCATCTTAAGATCCTTTCCTATTTACCGAAAATTTCTGTCCCTGTTATAAAAAAAAAACTCAAAATGTAAATAATTTTTAAAAAGATCTGTTCATTCTTCATCTTGAGTGCTGTTTTCTGAGACATCTTGGAAACAGCTCATTTCTTAGACTAGGAGCTGTTCTAAAGTCACTGTTGGCAATTTTTCTAGGGTATATATTTACTTATTTTTTATAGTGAAACACCCACATGGCTCTAAGGGGCTTCCACATGGAGGTGGTACAGAGCACTGAGCCCGTTTTGCCCAGCCCCGTCCGCTAGGGCAGATGACTTTACTCCGAGTCTCAGCTTCTTGGTTTGTAGAAAAACTTTGTACCAGATCTTGGTGCTGTTGAATTTTCAGGACGGAAAACTCCTGGTCCAATGGTGCACGTGTGTGTGCTTGCGTGTGCATGTGCGTGTGTGCGTGCGTGTGTGCATTGGGGGTCCTGTTCCGGCAGTGTAGCATGTTTAGCAGCATCTCCGGCCCCTACCTACCTTCCAGATGCTAGAAAGACCTCCCAGTGCAGACACTTCCAGATGTCCCCTGGGGGCAAGATCCCCAGATTGAGAAGCGCTGGCGGGGGGCTCTGTCAGTTCTCAGACCTGGCTTTATGGACAGGGCTCACGGGAAATACGGCAGCCATTAACACAGGTCCGCAGGCGGGAGACGGAAGGACTCCCCAGCAGTGGGTGTGTGTGGACGCTTCTGTCCCCTCTCTGGTGGACCCCCGAGGTGTGGCCTTGTCCTGAGGTGCTCCTGGCTTCCTCACCCACACTGGGCAGCACACAGCTCCGCTCGGTCAGGACTGGCTGGTCATGCCAATCAAGGCTGCTGAATAAAGCAGCTTCTCTGGGCTTCCTGACCCCTCATGTCCCAAATATTTAACCAACCAACATTTGTGTGAGAGTGTGTGTTCACTGTTAACTCAATCCCGGCCGTGCCTGGCCCAATAAACACCTTCGCTCTCCATTACAGTTTATTTGGCTGGGAAATGGGTACTGCCGTGCAAACAGGAAGCCCCCCGAAGTTATTATCTGCAGATGTGGTTGAAGAGCCACATGTTTATATTTATGGGATTTGCAAACAGTCTGAAGGGCGAGGGAGGATACCCAAGGAAGCCCTCCTTCATAGGCCGGAGAGGGGGTCTCACCGGTTGTCATTTCCCCTGGAAACTGGCCAGCAGCCACCGCCGAGATGGCCCCCTCTGCCCGGGTAAGCTGGTTAGCAAAGCAGTCCAGTCGAGCGGCGCCTCAGTCCCAGGCTTTGACACTCATTTTAGAGATCCGAGTTCTAACGACACTTGTGCCGGCTAAGTTTCCCTGGAGAGATGGGGGACAGCGTGGCCCACGGCGGCGGTTTTCAGTGGGGTCTTTCGCTTATGAAATCCAGGTGGCCTATACCTCTGCTGCCACAGTCAGTCCCTGCAGGGCAGAGTTGTCTGGGCACAGACATCGTGAGCGTGCAAGTGGCAGAACGGTCCCGCATGCACCCCGCTGGTTACCCTGGGTGTAGGCCCAGTCGTTCCTCAGCCTTCCTGGGCCTTCCCCCGTGGGCCAGCCCCTGGGCCTTGGAGCAGGTGCTAAAGAAGGCCAGGTAGCTGTTCAGCCATGGAGAGGCACAGCTCTGATTTTCAATTATGCGCTCTGAGCAGAGGCAAGAAAATCTTTTTCCTTCACCGCCATCCTTTCTGGGCACTCTGATAAATCTCTTTGTGGTTTTTCAATCTGGAGGTCTTGGAAATGAAATTTTAAAATCTTAAAAACCGTGAATCACAGCTTAGCAAAGGACCCACCGAGGATGCACAGGGCATGTGGAGGATGTGTACACCTGCGCGTGTGTGTGTGTGTGCACACCTCCGGGGGGCAGCGGGCAGGAGGAGGAAGGGAAAGAGAGGCTGTGCAGCCATCCAGGGAAAGCGGAGGCTCACTGCCTGCATGGGCGTGCTCCTGACACGGCCTTGATTTCACCCTCGTTTCTTATTATTCCAGCAATTTATGCCAAAAAAAAAAAAAAAACCCAAAAACAAAACAAAACAAAAAAAACCAAAAAACTCCTGTTTGTGGTGAAGAGACAGTTCGTCTCCTTGAAATCAGTGCTTAGATAGGACAGGGGCCCAGGCTGCTCCCAGCTGAGGGAGCCTGGCCAAAGTGATGGTGAAGAGGTTATCAATTTCTGTAAAACTTTATTCAAAAGCTACTTGGGAATCAGTCCAGCCCTGCTGTTCACATATGCTCGGCCAGTCAAAAACCAGAGGGTACATATTCCTTGGAATTCAACTTTTACAAAACTTAATTTCGTTTTCTTCTTGCCTCATTTGAGCTGAGGCGGTCACTCTGTGGCGGTGGCCACAGGGGTTTGCGGAAACCCTGTTTTAGCACCTCAAACACGGCTGGCTTCTTGACCCTTAACCTCCCTACGTCATTCCCCTTCACTTAGTCAACAGAAAGGGGAGCAGGTCCCCTGGCTGCTGTTTTCCTTGCAAAACCAAGAACATAGAGTAAAATGGTGTAAAAGAAAAATCCGAATTCTTCTACCTCAGCCTTTCAAGGAGTAGAGCTCTTGCAGACCCTGCTTGAAATGAGCAGCAGAAGTAAAAATGCGACCAGGTCACGTTGTGCTCTGTAAAGCTCTAGAGAACGCGGAGTGCCGGTGAGACTGGGTGTAGGAGGGGAAGGGGGACAGAGGCGCTGGGGCAGGAGTGGGGGGTCAGAGCCGCAGCAGCGACAGCCCGGGCAAGACTTGAGCGCGTGATTCAGAGGCGTGAGAACGGAGAGTCCCAAAGTACCAGTGCTTCATGCACTGATACAGCAGAAAGCTAACGATAATACGATAGTGGAGAATTAATAAAGTAGTCCTTATGATTTACAACCCATTTAAAAATCCTTTCTTGTCCTTAAAAAAAAAAAAAAAAAGAAACCCATCCGTTCCTACCACAACATAGTTTCACTTTCTGTTTCTCTATCTCTCTCTTTATTCTTTTCCCAAAGAGGAGGCTCATTCCCTACTCCAGAAGTACCTGGCCTGATTTGGTTTTTCTAAAGTCATGGATATTACAACCATTTGGCTCCTCTTCACAGCAGAGTGTTTAGAGTTTCTTTGTTGCTTGGTGTTTTTGCACAGTGGATCTGGGGGTCAGAAAACATTGTCTCTTTGCAGAAGTCTCAGTGGTGGGGGTCAGAGATGAGAAACGCAGGGTCTGCTGTTGAACCCTTGCTATTGAATCTGAGCTTGGTCATTCCTTCCGGAGCCCCAGTGGGGACACAGGTTGTTTAGAGAGAGATCGGTGGACCGATGTTCAGTTCTTGTGGCCGCAAGAGGCCCGGAAGTATCTGGGAAGGAAGCAAGTGCCCAGCTTTAGCAAGGAGTTAAGTGGTTCATAGGAAATACTTTTATTTTTTATTGGCTAATAAAACCTCTCAGGGTTTTTCATATTATATGGTTCCTTCAGGCTCCTGGCCCAATGCTCAGAAGCAGAAAAAGATAAAAACAACAACAAGGAGCCGGAGCTGAAATACCAATA
The DNA here is from genome assembly GCA_004025085.1 of Thryonomys swinderianus. Taxonomy (NCBI): domain Eukaryota; kingdom Metazoa; phylum Chordata; class Mammalia; order Rodentia; family Thryonomyidae; genus Thryonomys; species Thryonomys swinderianus. Next base: position 17,371 of record PVIC010005121.1, read on the forward strand.
CAAGTCCTAGTCTTGTTTACTTTTTCATTTCCGGAGTTGTAAAAAAAAAAAAAATTTCCTCTAGTAGTTCAACTTTATCACACTGCAGGGCTGTATCAGCTTTTGAACAGCGCCAGGGATTTCTGCCTCCGTGCGAAAGGGAAAAAGTACAGCCTGTCTCGGGTTCAGAAAAAGGAGATCAGTATTGGCTGCGGCAGGAAATTTTCAAATGAACCCAGTGGTGGAGGAGGGAGGGCAGATATTGGAGCAAAACGCATCTTGGAATCCTGAATGCAAATGATCTGTCCTTTTATTGCCAGTGGTTCTGTCCTCCCAACAGAGCAGGATGTTCTTGTTTTTAATAATAGCCAGACCAGATGCTAACTTCTCCCCAGCAACACGCTGGGTAAGTGAGAAGACAAACAGCTGATTCCTGTTAAGATGAACACCAGGAGAATAAGCCAGAAAGTATGACAATCCTCAGGAGGGTTTTGCTTTGTAAACCCCTGTTTGGCAGAAACATCACAGGATCCAAGTTGCAAACACAGTGTGTCCCCCCTGCGCCCGTCCCGGGCCAAGTGGCTCGCTGGGGGCCTGTGAGCTTCTAGCTGTCTGCAGTCGGCCCGTTCCTAAGTTATCCAGAGCACTGTCTCGGGTTGCCCAAGTGAGAAACTCGGAAGCCCTGGGTCCTTGTCTGGGACAGCGCAAAAAATACACATCGACAGGAGGAATTTTTTTACTTGCTTCTTGCCATAGAAAACAGTGAAATCCTGAACACGAGCCAGTATTTTAAAATGGCATCTTTGTTCCATCTTCTCGCCCCTTCTTCCCCCGGCAGCCTGTGGAATCTGTTAGGTCCTGTTGTGTTTTAGAACAGGCCGTGTGAGCAAGATGCTGTAATCTTCTTTCCTGGGAGCTGCCACAGCCGGTGTGGGGCTCCCTGTCTCAGGCCACCTGGAAATGCTCCCCTGCTGCCACCTGGGGAGATGAGAGAGACCCTGAGGGGAGGGAAGGGGTCTGACTGGAACTTTCCAGGGTCTCTTGGGCTTGGTTCCTGAGGCCAGTGGGGAGAAGGGGTGTCCAGAACACTTTGGGAGGCTTGGGTGTGTGACCTCTCCTCCCGGACCCCCACACTCCTCTTCCTGCCATGTAGGTAGCACCCAGCACTCTGTTTTCTCCCTCTGCTCTCTTTGAAGTTCACTTGACCTTGAAGTTAATACACATTCTGAGGCAGAAGGTTTTGCTGATCCAAGATAATCCGCCCCCTTCTCTCTTAGGATGGTACTGAAAATTCTTGCTTCAGATTCCTTTTGGGGAAGAGTCGGATCTGGTACCAGCTGCATAGTGGCATCCGTGCCTGGCACTTTTCTTCATATTTTTCTCACCTCAGTCTTCTCAGCAACCCATGAGAAGTTAGTACTGTTTTTAATCCCCATTTCAGTTGATAGGCAACTGAGGTTCAGACTTGTCCGGGGTTATACAGCCGTTAGGACTGAAGCTTAGATCCACCTGATTCTAAAGACGACGTTCCTAAGCTAAAAGTTTACACACAATCTCCTTTCTCATCTGTCTAATGGAGGTTATGAAGAGTAAATGAATTAATGAGATAGAAAATGCCTTGCAAAATGTCTGGCACGTAATAGATGTAAAATAGGTGGTACCTCTTATTACTACTCACAATAATTAAGGTGATTATTTTTAAAAAAGCGTAAATACAAATTTCAATTAGTTGGAAGCACGATGGAACTGGGTCAACTGGGGAAGAAATTTTAAAAATATGACTTTACTTTTTTTTTTTTATAGTGTCAGGGACAGAACTTGGTCCCTTGTGCTTCCAAGGTAGGCGTGGTACCACTTGAGCTAAATCCCTGGCCCTAATTTATCATTTTAAAAAGAAGTATTTTTCTGTACATTTTTAAAACTTTCTTTCCTGTTTAACAGTGACTGAGTTCGGCAATAGGCTTAGTACAAGCACTTTCCAAAGGAACACAAACGTCACATCCCATCAGATGTGCCCAGAAAATGCGTAGATATATCTAGAGCAGGGAGGTTGGTCCTTCCCTGATTCGAGTCTTGATCTTCACTTTCTTCCAAGGGCTTCCATTTCATTTCCTATAAACACTGCTACAGAAGTCAGTAGTATTCAGCTTATGAAGGGCTCTGGGGTCCTCCTTGCCTCTGGGGAAAGGGCAGCACTCTGAACCCCCCTACTTCTGCATTGCCTTCACTCAAATGCTGGGCCATCAGGTGAGAGGAGCTAATCTGAAGGCCTAAGGCCTATAGGGTCACACCCTGGCCAGGACCTGACAGCCCAGCTCTGTAGGAGGAAGCAAGGCCTGGGCAGTGCCCTCTGCCCCGAGTGCCTGAAATCACCTTGAACGAGCAGCTGTGGCTCTGTCCAGGTATCTTAGCACTTTACAGGGCGCTGTCTCACTTCTATGAGTATGGAGTTCATATACCGTGTGCCTCCGTGCCCAGGTGATACGAGTCACCTTTCCTCCCCACACCTGCCTCTCTTCATTCTTGTTTCTGCAAAGAAGGACCGATCACCTGCCCTACGCTGAGCAATGTGCACCACCCTTCAAAAGTGTGTTGTGAACCATTTCTGTTCTTCTCTGCCCATCTCTGTAAGGGAGGGTTTGCGTATGTCATTATGTCATTATTGCACTTAAGCAAATGCAGATGGCCCCAAACAGATCACCAAAAACAGATTAAAAAGTTAGCCATTTGTTTGGAGAGAGAATTTAGATAGTTTTGAGCTCTGTTTATAGTCAATTTCATTTCCCGTTTCTTGTGACCTAAAACATGCGAGTGTCTGTGAGGTACTTAGTGTCTGTGTTTAGCCAGGCGCCTTCCATTCCCACCTGTATGGGTGGCTGGGTGCTTGACAGGTGAGTGATTTTCACAGTTTGGGGGGGGCAGGGCTGTGCTCTCCTTCCCGTCTGTGACCAGATCTGCACCAAGAGGTCTTCCATCTTGGAAGAGGGGCAGCAGGAGGCAGCTAAAAGATGCGAGTTCCAGATCCTTAACCCTTTCTAACTTGGTGTGTAACCTCAAACAAGCCACTTAACCTCTCTTGACCTGTTCCTTAAATGGGAGTAATAAACTGCCTGCCAGATGGTGTATGGAGGGACCACGCGCCTCTTCCTCGCACATGTAGTGTGGCTTTTAGAATAGGGGAAGTTACGGGCAGTTTTAAGCAGCAACCAGAGCCTGCCTTGCATCAAGAGGTAGAATGGGGCCCGTTGTTTTTCATGCAATGGGCAGCAATGTCCATTTCACAAAGAATGAGGAAATGAAATCCCGGAGAGGTCAGATCACTTATGTGAGATCACTCTAGACAGATGACCGCAAGTCAAGGGTGAGGATGTGAGTTTCCAAGCAGTTCCCTGCTGGCTCCCTGAAAGAGACATTGCTTTGCTTTGTGTGGTAACCGCGGCATCTTCTGCACTGTGTTTTCCACGAACACTTACACTCATTTATGTTTCTAGTTGCCCCAGACCTGTTTCCATTTGTTATAAACATAGGCAAACTGATTCGCTAAAACTTTTTTATTTCCCTGAACTAGTCTCCTCCGTGCTTTTCCATGGCATGCATTTCTAACCTTAGTAAATGCTTGCTGCGTGTTACTTCACTAAGAGAAATATAGGTGAAGTTAGTCTCCAGGCCTGTCTTAGCAGATGAGAAATTTAGTGTAAGAGCATCAGTGCTGTTCCTTTCTGGACTAAGAGGACCTTCCAATCGGAACAGGCTCAAGGTGACTTTCCTTTAGTAGACAAGAAGGCTTTTCTGGCTAGATCCCTTGCCCTCCTTGCTAAAGCGTAGATGTAGTGGCCTTAGAATGAAAAGATCTTTCTCTTGTTTCATATTATCATTTGTGGAGACATGGTCACCCTCTTGTCTTAACATGAACATGATGTCCTAGCCACTGGGGTAAATAAAAACAGCTGGCCTTGCAAAAGCAACCATCTCAACTGGACCTTCGAACTGCTTGCTGCCTGAGTTATTTCTAACCAGTGTCTCTTCAAATTAAAAAGTCCAAGGGGGAGAGCCGGGCCAGCGGGGTAATGAGGGAGCACACAGGAAGGAGAAGCTAGGGTTGTCAGACAAAGTTTCCAACACAGTTAATCATAGGCCCTCCTGTTTAATAATGGACACAACTCTTACTGGGCAAGTGATGACCAGAGACACATGCGAAGGCATTTTACAGGGCAGGGTATGGAGCACTGAGAGGAGGAGAGGGAATCTGGAGTCCTTCCTTGCCTGAGCAGAGTGGTCAAGGTCTTACTCGAGCCTCCAGCTCAAGTCTGCTTAAAGGAGGGTGGCGTTTTCGTTCACCAATGACACATTCACTGAACGAGAAAGAATGGATGCGAAAAAGAATGAGCCATTTGCACATAAATGAATCAATCTTATCATTCTTTATGGCAGAATAATATTCCATTTTATAAAAAAACCCACATCTTCTTTATCCAGTCTCCAGTTGATGGGCATTTGGGTTGTTTCCAAGATTGAGCTATCACAAACTGAGCTGCTATGAACAAGGGTGTGCATCTGTCTTTCCAGTATGATTTTTAAAATTCCTTTGGGTATATTCCTAGCAGGGGGATAGCAGGGTCAAATGGGACCCCTAGTCCTAGTTTTCTGAGAAATCTCCACACGGGTGGGTAGGGCTATGGGTAAAAATGCGCATTAACTTGTGTCATATACTGGTACAAATTCCTCAACGTTATATGTGATTGTGAGATGTATATAAATTGTACCGATAAAGAATTCAATTTAAAAAAAAAAATGAGCCAGGCCCCAGCGGAGGAAGCTGACTATCTGCTCAGAGACGCAGACCTACTCTTTCCCGTGCAGTGAGCAGGAGCCCTGGCAGAGATGCGAGCCGAGGGCCAGACCCAGGGAGACCGCAGCAGCTCCAGGGAAAAACAGGAAAGTGACCTCGGAGGTGGATCTGGGCCAGCAGGTCCACACTGTGCTGGGCTGTGCTGTGCAGGGCTCGAAGCTGAGCCTGTGCCCGCCTGGCATACTCTGTGCAGCGCACTGTCTGTGGAGGGACATGGGGACAGACAGTCTTCACCATGGGGTCCCCAGGACAGCTCCTCAGAAAAAGCAGCGGAGACTGGGGTGTCCAACCAGCGATTGGTTGATGAGCAAAAGGGTCCCTAAGGGCTGCCTGCAGACACAGAAAGGAACCTCTGTGACATAGGCACCCTACTGTGGGAAACCACACCCCATAGGAGAATTAATAAGTAAAATCTGAAAGACACACCTGTGTAATCAAAACACAAGAGGGTATAGAGAATAGATGTTAAGAAGACAGCATGAAATATCAGAGTTTCCGAGCAGGACATGGTACATAATATTGAGCTGCTGGCCCAGGACATAGTACAAGGTGGACCTGACCCTGGATGGGACAGGGAGGGCTAATTTTGGCTGAGGACCCTTCCACATGCAATAAGAAAGGGCGACGATCACAAATTGCTGGGGTGAGTGTAACATGCTGGGTTGTTACATATTCAAAGAGCAGCACTAGAAATGTGCCTGTGACTAGCTCTAAAGACTTGAAAGCAGGATCCAAAGCCCACAGTGGCCCTGAAAGGCCTCCCAGGGATGCTGGCTTTCTCCCTAAGCCTCTACCAGCCAACCTGCCTCCCTTTTTATAAAAGTGAACCTGTCCTCTCTGCCCCTTGATGGGTGAGCGCCTTTGCATTTCAAAGGGAGTTTTCTGAAACTGCTAAAACCTCACCTGGGGCTCCCCTGACTTGCTCGCAGGGCAGGAGCCTTCCTTGGGGTGCTTTCTCGGCAAGCCCTCACCTCCCCTCTCTGGGCTGTGCCTCTTTGCAGGCTGGGGTCCCTTGCCTAGCTGAAACCCAACCTTCTTTTTCCTCCTTCTTCCCTGAGCAACCTGCCCAGGTCCCTTGAAGTGGGGATCTCGTGCCTGGAGCCACCTTGGGACAGAGTAGAAATGACCAAGCCTTCAGGTTTTCCCTGCAGTTCATCTTGGGGCCCTGCCTCTATATCCGTCCCTGTGAGAGTCAGTTTATTGATTAATGGAGCCTTTGCTTGAGTTATTAGAACAAATAAAAGCCATGCGCGCGCGCGCACACACACACATAAATCCACCTCTACCCCTCCCAAACCACTGGCTGGTGAAATGAGTTCTATTTCCAGCCCTGACATCTTGCCAGTTTGTCATTCTCCTTCCTGGCCACATCAAGTTCCATCGGGTTTGAGTTTATTGGCTGCAGAGCGAAGTTTATGTTGTCACAGAAATTAGCCTTGATGGACAGGGATATGGCCAGGGGATCCAGAGAGCTCGGCAGCCTCCTGCTGTTGGCATGACTGAGATGTGAGGGTACCTGGCGCCCTCTCCAAGAAAAATCAAAGCTGGCGCTCTGCAGCAGCAAGGCGATGCAATGAGACACCCCTGAGGGACACGAGGCTGGACGTGATTGTGAGCTGTCCAGTTGCATTCCTGCCGGCTGCCTGCTCCCGCCCCACAACCCCCCCAGAGCCCAAACCCTTCCCCATGCAGCGGAGGCAGGACCAGGAGGCCCGAGGTTAAGCCACGCTCTTCTACATTTCATGGTTAACTCTCGTAGGTTCTTGGCTGTTTGACAATGCTGGATAATAATTCCATATTTCTCACTGAAATACTTGACCTTATTGTTACTTTTTGTGACAAGGGGAATTTGAGGGAGTTGCAAAAATGCAAGCAAGTGTGACTGAGAAAGGCCAGGGCTTCCCACTGGTTCGTGAACAGTTTCTTTTTCTGACATCTATAAAATTTAGGTGAAAACAGGTCAACATTGATCTTGGTAAATGGGAAAGCCAGTTCTATTGCTGGCAAATGAGCTTCAGATAGAAATGCAAGTCTGGTTCAATCAAAACCACGTTTGGTCTCGGAGACTAGAGATGTGCTTTCTATAAAAAGAAAAGAAATCAAAGAGTATTAATAGAGACACACAAAGTCAAAATATTATTTGGCCCAAAAGATCATTTTCTAAGCATTAGATCCATTTGTTGAAGGGAGAAGGGGCTCCTGTCCTTTTCTTTTCAGATTTGCAAAGCGCTTGCTCCCCGCACGCTCTTCTCTTTATTCTGATCTGCCAAAAGGACAGTGAAACATTAAAATCATATAGGAAGAAGAATCCAGCACCGGCTACTCGCTTGTGAACGAGAGAGAAATGAACGTACAGGAGCGAAATACATAGCTCCCCGGATTTGTTGCCAGCCTGGTTGTCAGTTTCACGGGTGCCTTGCAAGAGCCCCCTAAGACGTGTTGAAACTCACAGGACAGGGACACAGCACACCTTCAGTCTCTCCCTGGATTTGGATGGTACCAGGTCAGTTCCCGCCGGCCTCCTCTCCCCATCCTGGAATCATCCGAAGCTTGCTCCCTGCTGGGACTGGACCAGTCCTAGAACAAACAAATTGCTTCTCCGCCCCTGGGCTCCTGCTTAGCCCAGAGTTAAATGTGTTTGGTGGAGAGGATTCTGGAAACGTTCGTACTGTGAGATCTTTTTCTGTTCCCCCTTTTAAAAAAATTCAAATGAAATTCAGAAAGTGTAAAACCAAATCTTTTAAAGTGATCCATGCGGTGGAATTGAGTACATTCGCGTTGCTTCTACCGAGCTCTGACATGTTTCCATGGCCCCAGCTCGAAACCCTGTAAGCGGTCCTTCCCTGTTCCCGCCTCCCGTCAGACTGTGAACGCTGGCACAGCTAGCCTCGTTTCTACAGAGCATCTTTTCAGAGCTCTACAATTTTCAATAAATCATGACTGTATTTCCAGGTGAGATTGAGAGAGAGGAGGACGATTTTCTTGGGGAGCAGCAGAGATCCTGGGGCAGGGTTGGGGCTGGGCGTGGACAGATAGGGTCTGGAATCTCATGGGAACACAATTGGCCTTTCTGGACAGGAGACGACCTTGGTGGGGCCGCTTCTCTTTCTCGGCCAGAGCTGTAACCTCCCGTGAGCTAATGGTCCCTTTAAAGTGCTCGGCTTCCTCGCTTTCTGGCACCCGCTGCTCCACGCAGGAGGCATCTTGCTCCTGCCCTGTTTGCAGTGGACACCCGAGCCTGGCACTAGGAGGAAGCGCCTTGAGCACCACGATGAAGTGGGGAGGTGGTGTGGACTCACCCAGACCTCAAAGAGCCCTGTCTTGGGGTGCGGACTGCACCTTGTCTGCTCTAATCATGTGCCTCGTCAGGTAGTCATTCCCGAGGGCCAACCGCATTAGAAGTTTTCCTTTCTGTTGTTCCAGCTGTCAGCGCAGGCACGCAGGCTACAGATGGACATGTGAGTTGGCCGAAGCAAAGAAAGAATTTTGGGGAGCATTTGAGTGTATTCGGGGGAGACTGAGCATTGCTCTGAGCTGCTCTCCAAGCACTGTGCCTTCGAGTATGTGGGCCCCGGAGGAGGCGCAGAGACATGGAGGTTTTTTCAGGCCTGTGTCTAGAGAGAGACAGCCAGTGGTCATTCGAGTCTAGTCCCTTGTCTGTCACAGTGGCCTTGAGCAGGAACTGGGCAGGAACGGGGAGCTGTGTGGCTGGGCCCAGAAGGGAAATCCCAGGTCCTGGCCCAGAGGGACCCACCAGGTACCTGTATGTCCTGGGTTCAGGCAGACTCGAGGTTCAGGTCTCACGGGAGCCCTCTTGGGGGACGGCTTTGGGGTACAGTTTAGTAATTTAACAGGTAAGTAATGCTGACCATTTAAAACATTGAAATGGAGACAGTTATGCTGCAGAATATTGTCTAAAGTTTGTGGCAGTTGTAAGGCTCAAGGAGGACTTTGGAGAGACATCTCCTTCTTGTAGCAGTGGCTTTTGGGCCACACTCAGCCTGTTTCTCCAGTGTCACTGCAGTTGGGAGGCTACGGGGAAGGGAGAGGTCCTGTCATGTATAAGGCACCTGCTGGGGCCCGGGAGCAGTGGCTCCTGGTGTTCCCCATGCCACATGCCATCAGGACTCCTCTTGGGGGCTGAGTTAATCACCCAGTGGCGACTGGCACAGCTGGGCTATGCATTTGGCACTTGTACCCTCTTGACTCTTGTCCGCTGCTAACAAGTGACGCTGAGCTTAGTGGCTTAGAACACAGCTCAGTTCTGTGGGCCAGAACCCACAGTTAGGGCTGCACCAGCCAGGTCTCCAGCTGGGGATTCCTTTGGCTGGGCTTGGGGTGCAGAGTCCCAGGTGGCTTCCTTCATGTGCTGTGTTTCTTGGGGTTCCCCCCACGGCTCCTCTCCCTCCCAGGCTGGTTCAGGTTTCCTGACAGCCTGGTGGCTCCAGGGTCATCGGAATCTGTCTCTGCAGCCCGGGATCTCATCTGCTCTGCGATGCCACTGCCCGTCAGTCACAGCTCTCAGAGACCCTCCGTTGCTGGCTGCACTGAACTTGGTAAAGTTGGGTGTCTACTCCAGGATGCCAGCACAGGGACAGGTGTGTGGGGAGAAGAGCAGCTCTGGGCTGAAGTGTCACTACCCGAGTGACCCCACATCATCTACACACCAAGGCGGGAGCTCCACAGCGATGGCAAAGGTGTGCGCTTGGCAGAAAGACGAATCCCTAGTACTCTGCAAGAGGAGTCACAGTGTGCCGCGTCGAGGCCTGTGATGAACTAAGTAGCTGTCAAATAACGCACAGTCCAGGGGAAACAGCAGCTCACGGCATGTGACAGTTTTAAGACCTGCAGGGAAGGGCAGGGTGACAGAGTCTCACCTTTCCCAGGGCACCTGGGGGCTGCAGGGCTGGAAGAGCCACCTCCTGTCACTCAGAGGCTCAGCAGAGAAAGAGCCTATTGTTCCTGGCCACTGCGAGGAGCTGATGCCAGCGCACAGGAATGCGGTCCGGACTCTCCCTTCTAAGGCAGAGGATTAGAGTGCAAAGAACTGGATTCTGGAGCCTCTGGGTACCAGGTACGGGAGACAGGGGACCGGCCTTCCCTCAGGGCGCCCTGCTGACCCTAGACCATGTCCTCCAGCCTTGTCCTCGTGCGCACAGGGAGCATGGTGGGTCCTGGGGTCGTTTCTTAAGGATATATAAAATAATCCTAGAAAGGGTGTTTCACGGTACTTGCCACAAGTTAAGCACTCAGTAAATGTCAGCTCCTTTCCAAAACGGTAGAACCCTCACCCAGCCTCTGTGGGGTCCAGTCCATCCCCAGCATGCGATAAAGAAAAAAAAAAACCAACGCCAGGCGTGGTGGCTCACGCCTGTCATCCCAGCACTCGGGAGGCAGAGACAAGAGGATTGCTGAGTTCGAGGCTTGCCTGGGCTACACAGTGAGCTCAGGACCAGCCTGAACTACAAAAGCGAGACCCTGGCTCAAAAAAAAAAAAAAAAAAAAGAAAAAACCAACATTGACACATTGGGGTCCCTAGGCTTGCAGACTTCCACACGTCGCACCGGAGGTGCCATCCCTGCTTTTTCCCCCGGAGTGGGGCCGCCCCAGGGGACACCAAGGAGCCCGAGAGGGGCCGAGCGGGTCACTGCATTTTCCCTCACAGCCCCAGAGGAGACGGCGATGCAGGGAGCTCTCCGCATGGGGCCGGCAGCCCTGCAGCCTCCACGCAGGGTACTCGGGAGCCGCTAGGCTGCGGGCGATGGAATGGCCTGTGGATTAGAGGGTTTGGAGCTCACTTTGTGCCAGACCTGTGTGAGGCACTGTGCCATTAGCCGGTCTCCGTTAATCTTCACAATGACCTAGGAGGCAGGCTTTCCTGCTTCACAGTGAAGAGGCCAAGGCTCAGAGAGGTTAAGTATCTCGCTGATGGTCACACAGCAAGTAAGAGAATTCCAGAGGTCCCATTCTGGGCTTCTCTGCGCTCGCTCTCTTCCAGTCTTTGTTCTCTTCCTTCACTCTAAACCACAGCAGTCCTTTACAAGGCTTTGTAGTCAGCGGTAACGAGTTTTCAAACAGCGCTTTTGAAGAAATGATGCTTTCGAGCCGCAGCAGCTGGTACTGCAGCCTCTGGCCACGCGTGGCAGAACTCAAAAATGAGCTCAGGAAAACCCGCAGAATCCGGAGTGCAGGGATAGCGGGGCTCCATCCCTGGGGTAGACGATGCTGCTTTGGTGAGCAGGGGGAGGGAAGTCCCTTTCTGGTGCTGGACTATTGGTAGTTTAGTTAGCACTTCTCACGGGACCTGAGGTCTTTATTTTCCCCACGGCTTTCTCAGTGGTAAGATTGCAAATTGACGTTTGTAGATCGTCTGAACCGTAAAGCACGCACAGGGTCTCACTGACTGCTGGAGTCTTGCAAAGTCCGGTAGGCGACGATGCGCGCGCGGTGACGAAGTGGCTCAGGCGGCCCGGCCTCGGCCCTGCGACGGCGGCGGGAGGCGGATTACAGCGCGGCCTCCCTCCCGCGCGTGAGACGACCCGAACCAACTCAAGTCAGAACGGATGGACCGTGGCTGGGTGACCGAGGCTGTGGACATGTGGAAAGGTGACCAGCGGCCGAGACAGATGCGAGATAACTCCACACACATGTGAAGGGGCATTCGTGTGGGAAAGGGGCAGGCCTTCTAGATCCCAGAGAGATCGGAGGCGGATGAAGAGTAAACTCGAGATAACAGAGCATCGCGCCGTGACAGAGGCTTTGCAGAAAGAGGAAGGAGGGGGCGGAGATAGAGCTTTAGATAGGGTTGCAATGAAAGAGGGTTTCGTGTGTGTGGTGTTGGGAAGTGAGCCTATGGCCTTGTATGCGCTGGGCAAATGCTGTACCACTGAGCTGCACCCCGTCCCGGAAGGAGCTTCCGGAAGAGGGCGTACTTGTTTGGGAATCTGAAGAGCATGGAAATGTGAGCTGTAACTCACGGGAAGCTGTTCCTAACGATGGGAGCCACAGGTGCAAAGGCCCTGGGGCGGGCACGTGTTTTGTTTTTCTTCTTGTACTAACACAAACCAGTCTTTTCTTCTTCATCATGTATTTATTGTGTATTTCTCTACTTACAGTGTCCATGCTTTTGGCTCCAGGAACAATGGGTAGGCGATGTGCCTAGAATGTGTCTAAATAGGGTGTGGGGAGGACAGCAAGTCAGGAGGCAGGCCAGGGGCACCAGTGGACACTGAAGGACTCTGGCTTTCTTCTAAGGCGACTGGGGATGCCCTGTTGCTGGCAGGTACAGAGCATGAGCTACCTTAGATCTTACTTGTTATATTGTTTTTCAACAGACTTCTTACTTCCAACATTTTCAAAGCTTCTAAAAAATTGAAATAATTTTACAACATTTTGCGCCTATATTATTTGCTATTTAACATTTTACCAAACTCTGTGTGCATGTTTTTTCCTCAATCATCTTAAAGTTGCCGATAGGATTCTTCGTACCAGATATTGGTCAGATTGATCCAACATATTATGGTTGTTAGACCCAGAAAACTTTAAGCAATCTTAGCGACTGTTATTTAACTAAAATAATATAGTACCATATAAAATATTTAATAAGTGTACTAATGAGAAATACATTCCATTTCTCCAATTGCCGTGAGAATATTCCTGATATTTAAGAGGAGTCTAGGGTTTAGTGGAGGCTCACATGTGCATTAGCTGTCCTGCCTATTGGTCTCTGCTCATGCCGAAGAGTCCTCTGCAGCCAGCATGTTGAGGTCCTAGACCTGTCTTGCACGTTTGAAAGCCCAGAGGACTCTTTCTGGAGAGGCTTGAGAAGCGGGACTTGGTGCCAAACTAGTGAGTGACAAGGCCAGAGGAGACCACTGGAAGTTCGTGACAGTGGCCAGTGAAAGTGCTTCAGGGCGCTCACCTAGCCGTGGGGTGCAGAACACATTCGGGCTGAGAAAGTCTTCGTGGTTTTTAGGTGTAAAATGGTGGCTCTAACTGGGCATGGTGGTGTGTACATACCTGGGATCTCAGGCTTCTGGGAGGTGAGGCAGGAGGATTTAAGTTCCAGCTCAGCCCAGGCAGCTTAGCAAGACCATGTCTCAAAACGTAGCTCAGGAAGAAATTCCTGGGTTCAACACCGAGTACTACAAAATGTCAAGAATAGTTTTCTGAAATCCCAAAGCAAGTCTGCCCTCTGGCCTCTCTATCTGGGCCTCCAAGCTATGTTCCTCTCTGACCCATTTCTCTGCTTGTCTTCTTCCCTGCCCTTCTCTGTCCTTTATTTCTACCAATGCTGTGGAATCTACTGAGAGGAGAATTGGGGTCTCTGTGAGGAGCTGGCAAGCCCAGGAAACTTGCAGGCCCAGCTTCAGGCCCTCTTCCTGTCTCTGCAATGACCTTCATGGTTTTTCCTGCTCCCACTGCAGGGATCTACAGAGGCTTCTCGGCCTCTTTCTCCACAGTACGGAGCTATGGTCCTCTGAGTTCTTGGCAGGCACGCCAGTACTTAAGGTGGCACTTTTCTGAGGGCCAGTGCCATTGGTGACTACTTCAGAGGCCCAGGCAAGAGGGAAAACCTGGGGCACAAGCGGGGTCCCAGGTAGGCACAGTGACAGGGCCCTTTCCCTTTACTGTGGGTGTGGCGCAGGGGGATAATACAATGAATGGGACTTGGGGGAGCCACACCCAGCCCCCCAGGTGAGCCAGAGTTCTGCTCTTTTTCACTGTAATATAAGTTCCTGCAAATGCTGGCTAAAGTTGAATAAATGTGTCTTGGGGAGGAGGAAGGGGAGGAGGAAGGGGAGGAGGAAGGGGAGGAGGAAGGGGAGGAGGAAGGGGAGGAGGAGGACCAAAGCTCTGGTCCATAGTGTACATGGATCTCTGAGGTAAAAACTCCTACCACGGCTCCCAGGTGGCATCATGAGAGCCCATGTTGGGTGGAGACGTGCACACACTCGGGCTTACTGAGCTGTTGTGTGTCAGCGGTAGCCTCTGAGGTGCCCGAGGAGACCCCTTCCTTAAGGGGAGCCCTGGACACCTGGGAAGCCCTCATGACTTTTGAGCCCACATGGACACCACAAATGAGTGTTCTAGACGTCACTTGCTGGAGTCGTGGTCTGGGATTATGTGGTCGAAGTCGAGGAGTTTGTTGTTACAGAAGTGCTAGTTCCTCCACAAGCCCTAAGTCCTCACACACGGCAGAAGTTCCCATTAGAAATTATCTCCCCGAGAAAAGGTGGTGGATTTCTTGATAGTGCACAGCCTTTGGAGTTAGGTGTGTATCATGTGAATCTTCCACTGACTGCCGGCACCTGTGATCTTCCTCGAGGCTGATTTTTATACATCTCATGTAAAATCATGGTGAAGATTCCCATGCGCGAATGTATATAAAGTATACACTATGGGAAAACACATGAAATGCCCCCTGGTGTCTGGGACACATGGCTGCTCCCTTGTGGACAACTCCCGTGTGCACAAGTGGGACACAAACACAGGGAATGCAGCCTGGGAGGGACCCTCATCAGGAGAACCCCACCTCAGGAGGAGCAGGAGCACCGCAGGGAGATGCTGAGAGGATGGAGGATCAGATGGAACAGGTGGTACCTCCAGCCCGGGAGGCCATGACTCCATACACGCAGGACCGTATTAGTCACCCCTGCCCTGTCTAGTGGCCTTGACTCCCTCTTCAGCCAAACAGTGGAGGCAGTAGCACTGTTGATGCTACTGTAGGTGGTTGATTTCTGAAAGGAAATAAGAGGAAGAAAAAGCCCCAGGAATTATCTTGTTTGCCAAGGAAAATATAAACGAAGAGCCCTGTGTACAGCATGGGCAGCTCCCTGCGGGTCTGCTAGACTGAATCATCTCCAGTCTGGGTCTGTTGATGCTGCTGGCCACAGTGGTGGGGAAGCAATGGCATTCATGTTATTTGTTTTGCTTTGAAGACAAAAGATGTTAATGTACGAGCTGATTTCTCTAAAGTAAAACCTCGGTACTGAGGTTTAATTGCAGGGTTAGCACTGTGCGATAAGTAAGGTTTGGGTTGCAGTTGGGCGCTTACCCTTGAAAGGCTCGCCATCCCTGGCCTGGGGCCCTCTTCAGTGTTCTCGACTGCAGTTGCATTGATAGAGGAGTAGCTTGTTGGTGGAGGAAGAGAATGTGGTATTTTATAAGCCAAGTTAAACACAAAAAAGCAAACGAAGAAGTAGAGAAAGGGAAAAGGGGCCTGCCTGGCGCAAGGTCAGTCAGGCCTGAGCAGTTCAGGAAGCAAGGCCTGGTGGGGAAAGGCGCCCAACCTCCCCCTGGAGCCAGGAGGGCATCTTGCTCCCCAGTGACTCTTCTTCTGTTCCCCCTGGCACCACCCTTCAGCTGGTGTTCAGGGACTCAGCTGTCTACCTCAGGGAGAAGGCGAGTTTCTATACCTGGCCTGTCCATGCTGGGGGATTGCAGGGGTCTACCTACGTGTTAGAGGGGGTGCCCACACCCAGAGAGCTCCTCAAGCACAGGCTGTTCGAGGAGTATTCGGAGGCTGGGGTGAGCCCAATGTCCCAACCCAACAGGGGGCTCCCGACAGCCTGCGGCTGAGCATGGCCCTGGGCAGGTCCTAGGTCTGTCACATGGCACCTGCGGGTTGAAGGAAAGGTGCTGCCATTTCTAGGCCGCCTGCTCCCACTGCTCACAAGTGTCCCCGACAGGGCCGCAGGGACCTTAACTCAGACTCGTGAGCCTCTGATCTTTTATCATCGCAGACTCAACCCGCCCTGGCTCCCATTTCAAAGGACGCGTTCCTGCGCGCCCCTCACCGTGTCCGGGTGCGGACGCCCGCATTGACGAGACGGTGATGGCGGTCAGTAGCCCCAGGTGGCTTCAGGTTTCCGTCTCATCCCTCAGTTCTCATTTTAACCAGGGCAGGTGTAAGGCTGGTTTCTGAGGGGTGCAGGCTGGGCCAGGTCTCAGTGGGCCACAGGATCGTGGGGTGGGACGTGCGAGTGTCCTTGCTCCGTCGTCTAGATGGGGACAGTCAGTTGTGGCAGCTGCGCTCTGATCATCACATATTATTAAACATCCCGCTTCCTGCTGTACCTGCGTCAGGTGCCAGGAAATCTAAGTCGAGGTGAGCACTGTGTCTGGACGTGCTGGTCCTACCCTTCTCTGTGGGAAGGGGCCCTGCGGTGGGTCAGCCTGGAAGGACGCCTCGTCTTCGGCCACATCTGTGATCCCTCCAAACAGCTCCTGGGGCTGCTAGAGACGCCTTCTTGTGGGCCACTTTCTCATCTCGTCAGCCAAGCCCTCGCTCTGGGGTCAGCCGCTGTGGCATGGTGGTGCCTGACTTGCGACATAGAAACAGTTACAGGCGCTCTGCCTCCATTTTAGGGTTCCGGGGAAAGGCCTGGAAGAATCCCGAGTGCAGCACCACTACAGGGATATTACTGGGGTTGGTCTTCATTTTGAAGGAGGAGATTTTGGTCATGGGAAATCTCTTCCCTCCCCTGTTGGGGAAAGAACCTGTCTCCCAAAGTATGACTCTGTCCACACTCCCAAGACCTCTGGAGAACCGCCTCTGAGCGTCCCATGCCCGGCACAAAGCCACTCTGCCTCCAAGTGGGCACGGAAGTCCATTCTAACATCTGTCATCCGTAAAGAGCCCAATTCTTCTCTCGTGAAAAGTTTCTGCTGTGGAATGGTTACTGAGTGAGGATACTAGGGCCCCGGGAAGACAGGATCAGGGAAATGCACAAAGAGGAACTCTGTGGGGATACCACGGTGCAGAGAGGAACGCAGCTGTCCCAGGGAGCCCAGATGGGGTAACAGTTACCACCGCAGCCCGCGCTGCCGACAGCCAGCTCCCTCAGCCCAGGAGCTCGGAAAGAGACCTGGAGTGTCACATCACAGCGCTTAGGACTTAATGCTTGAGCTCCTTTTGAGGCACAGATATGCCTGGGGACAGGTGCTAGGGCCAGGACCCCCGGCTCTGATGGAAGCCGCCCAATTGCCCGAGAGCTTTCCTGCTGCAACTAGTCCTGCTACTCCTGTGCTCAAGCCACCAACTGCCCCTGTTGGCTGGAAGAAATATGTACCAGTATGGCAGGCAAAGAAAGGGCTCTGAATCTAAGTAGGGTAGCCCCAGGCTTTGTCCCTGGCCACTGGCCTGGGGTGCAGTGGGTGTGGAGCGGTCCAGCCTGGTCACATCATCCATTGACAGCTTTGCCCGTGTGCAGCACTGACAGGGTGGCCCAGAGGGAGACCCTGTTCAGGATTATTGTCTTGGTAAAAGCCATCATGGGATCCCATTGTGTTCTTGAGAATGTCCTGGATTTTATGATGATCGGTGGGTAGAAATCTGGAGGGACAAAGGCCGGGAATGTCTCCCCAAAGATGCCAGATCTGTGGGACTCTGGTCCCGAGCTCCTCTCCTTGGTGACAGCTTGGACCTCACCCTCACCAGTCCTGAGTCACTTGCAAAATAAGAGCTCTTCAGTTAGTCCATTACAAGAAGCAACAGCCCAGTTTTAATTTCAGCAACGGCCTTGGAATGAAAAGACTACTAATTATTCCAATTAACCAAGCACATTAAGTGCACATGTTCAAACAAATATAAAAATACCGTCAATCTTGGTCCCAAGGTTCCCGAGATGCTGGAATGCATAAACATTCAAGGAAAGAAGTTGTGACCGCCGAGAAACAAACAACGCAGCCTGTTTGTGGAGCCTACTTGGGGGGGAGACACGGGGGTGTCTTCTCACTTTGTTTTGCAAGCATTGTGCAGTGACATGGAACAAAGGGGTCCTATTGACAGCCCAAGCCTGCAAGGGTGGCGGGTCTGCTTAATCATCGTAGGACACTCTGTTGGACTCACTATTGGTATTAATAAAGTACAACTGCAAGTTTACAAAGTGTCTTTGGGGAAATAAGTACCTCCTTCTGTCTCTGTGTCTAAGTTCTCCAGCACCATTTTCCAGGTCAGTGCAGTGATGGGAGTCACAGATGGAGGAACCAAGCCCTCCAGCCCAAGGTCTTTCTGTGCCTCCCAGTAACAAAGCCAGTGATAGCTACTTTGCACTCACCTCAAGCCCTTTGGTCACAGGGTTGAGATCTCCAGAAACAACATGTGGGAGCAAGGCACAGAGCCAGGCTCAGGGCTGGTTACTCAGAAAGGACTCTGGTTAACAGGGACAAATGACCTGTAGGCTCTGGATACCATCTTGCTCCAGAGTAGATGAAATATAGATGTGGAAGCCTTAGGCAAAAGTGTGTGATTCGAACTAGTGTTTGTTCCCTCCTTTCCTTTCCCTTTTTCTTTCCACTCCTCTTTCTTCCTTCCCCATTTCATTCATTAACTTACATTTTGTTAGTCAACATATATAGAGTTTTTCAGAACTAAAAGGATGTCCAACGTGACTCATGATGTTTTTGGTTCAAAGAAATCCTGAGATCTTGCAGGGACACAGTTTCCTCTCCTGACCCCTTTTTATTTTGGTCACTGATAACCTAATTCAGTAAGGTTGGCCCTTTATTTTCCAAATCATGAAGATTCCATATCTCTCTTCCCTTTCTGTTTGGTACTATGGATTTTATTTTGCTCCATTTTTTTTCTACCTCCTCTTCTTATATTTCTACTAGCATTTCACTGGAAATGGCAAAACTCTGCAGTCTCTTTAGAAATTAATTTTAGAAGGTAAGTATCAAGTTGGGAGTAATATCCATGTCATCAGGCCACCTAGTTGTCACAGTAAGTCTGCTGGTGCTGCTGTCACTGCACAGAGGAGGGAATGAAGGCTCAGAGTCTAGGATCTGCTCTGGGCAGCTCTAGGGGCCTCAGAATGGCGCATTTGGATGTCATCTGCAGCACTGGAAATGAAGACCAATATGCCCCCATTTTCAGGTGGTTGGCACCTTGCCCTTGATTGCTCAGGAGGTCCTCTATAACCACTGCCAATGTGGCTGGAGGAAGTGTCCCATTCAGGAGACAGAAGGCCATTTTCTGACCTCCCTCAGGAGCCTGTGCTATAAATGGGGCCCTTCCTTACCCCTTCCCACAAATGATCCAAATGCCCAAGTTTATTCCAGATGCTCCACGGTTGTGGTCCAGGATCAAGGAGGATCCTTGAAGAACTTGTAGATGAACATTGCTTTTCTTTTATTCCAATCAGATTGACTTGTGTATTGGAAGACTTTCAAGGACACAGTGCTGTTTTATCTTCCGGATAAAACAAAGAAAGCTATCAGGCAGGGGATCACTGTTCGTTAGGAGTGCTCTGGTGCATGCAATAAATGAGCAGAGAAAAGCAGCCACAGTGAACATCATCATTAAGTAATTTTTGCTCCTTTCAGCAATTTCAGTCAATTGCTTTTACTACCACTGACCTGCAGGAACAAGAACAGGCAACAAGCTCCATCATTCCTTCTGTTAGATTTATCTTTTCCTCATATCCTGAATTTGTCACAGGCCCATAGTTATCCCACTGCTCCAACTGTTCTGTCTTTAGTCTTTTCTTCTTGATCTCTCCAGCCAACAGACAATCTCAAGTCTCTCCAGATTCCAAAACTTACAATACTCCATTGTTTATTTTTGAGCTCTTTAAAGCATAAAAATAAAATTGTTTCCAATTCAAACAATATAGGAGTTATTAGGGAGATGGTAATTTCTTTAAAATATGCGTATCTATTCGCTCAAGGGGAAACTGAATGGTTGGTGGTCTTTGTGATTCTTTTCTTCCTTGTTAACTTCACAATTTTTATCAATATAACTAATGTATTACTAGGCAAAAAATTTAAATAACAGAATGAAAAGCATAGCTGCCTCCCTCATGCCTGAATAGCACAGGTTTGTTAGATCAAAGTCAGATGTCATAGTTAAAGCTTTTAAATGATTGGTGACTTGGTAATGCCTAAGTTGCTGTCTTGGTCACTATCTTGTTACTGGGACGCAATATCTACATGCATGACATGAAGAGGGAGAAATTTATTTTGGCTCCTGCTTTAGAACTTTCAGTGCTTGCATGGTCAGCCAGCTCCAGGTAGAAGCAGCAGGGTAGAAGGTGTGACAGAGGAGAGTTGCTTATGTCCTGGCCGTAGGAAGCAGTAAGTCAAGAGAAGAGCCCTTGTGAAATGATCTACTAGGTGATGTCTGCAATGATCTACTTCCAACTAGACCCTACCTCCTAATAGCAAGTCAGCTGCATTTCCCCCAAGGTCTTGTCTCTGAGCACACTAGGCTCTTGGGGGACATTAGCTATGAACCATAACAATTACCTTTTAACTTGTTTTATGTCTCAGTGTGGATCAACTACTCCTTCCAGGCTACTCTCATTGCCTTTGCCTTTTAATTAGGGCTTTTAGTTCATTTACATTATTTGTAGTAATCACACTGTTTATAGTCACTTTTGTTGTTCTGTATCTTCTAATAGTGTTTTTCCTTTTGGAATTTTCTTTTGCTTTTTCCTCTCTGCTTCCTAGTTTTGCATTGATGGTTTCTATTTACTACACTTCAATTTTTTTCCCATTATATTCCAGTTTTTATTGGTCAGCCTAGATATGTTTTTTAGTTTGAGACAGGGTCTCACTGTGTAATTCAGGCCAGCTTTGAAATCACTATGGACCCCAGGCAGACCTCAAACTCCTGATCTTCCTGCCTCAGCCTTCTGAGTTCTGGGATTACAGGTATGTGCCACCATGCCCAGCTCCAGCCTAGAAATTTTAATATGCATTAATTTAAAATATTACATAATAAAATTGAAAGTTAATATATTTAAGGTCTTTCTGAATACAAGATACAAAAAATTCTTAAATTTTCATTGCTCATTTCTAAATCGGAAGTTGTCCAGAATCTTCTCTTCATTTAAAAAATAAGTTGGACATTACTGTTGTTTTATACTGTAGATCTCTATGTCAATATAGCGACACATTTATTTTTAGCTTTGCTCATTGATTCATCTGCATTTTCAACCTATATTCTGGGATCATTTTCTTTTTAAAATACAAGTCCTTTAAAAATTCCTAAAATGGGAACAGAGATTTAGCTCAGTGGTTCTGGTGCCTGCCTCAAAAGCCCAAGGTCCTGAGTTTGATCCCCGGTAACCACATACAATGCTGGGCATGGTGACTCATGCCCACCAGCAATCAACAGCACAGTGCCAGACGTGGTGGCTCATGCCTGTCATCCCAGCACTCGGGAGGCAGAGACAGGAGGATTGCTGAGTTTGAGGCTTGCCTGGGCTACATAGTGAGCTCAGGGCCAGCCTGGACTACAAAGCAAGACCCTGTCTTTAAAAAAAAAAAAAAATATGGTAGTAGTGAATTCTGTTTGTGTTAGTAATTGTGCTTTTTTGAAAGATAGCTTTCCTTATTTATTCTACTGTTACTTTTTTTCTATTCAGTGGTTGACATTAATATAATACACCTAAATTTTCTGCTACTCTTGGGAGTTTAGATGCCAACTTCTTTTTCCTCTTGTAGACAGTCTGCCTGTTCCCTTTGGCTGCTTTCGAGATCTGTATGTGTGTTGTGCTGTAGTTTCACTGTGGTATATATAGAAATTAATTTCTTTTTTTTTTTTGAGACAGGGTCTCACTTTGTAGTTCAGGCTGGCTCTGAGCTCACTATGTAGCCTGGGCAAGCTTCAAACTCAGCAATCCTCCTGTCTCTGCCTCCTGAGTGCTGGGATTACAGGCGTGAGCCACCATGCCTGGCACTGTGGCATGTGATATTGATTGCTGGTGGGCGTGAGTCTCCACGCCCAGCATTGTATGTGGTTGCCGGGGATCGAACTCAGGACCTTGCGCTTGCGAGGCAGGCGCCAGAACCACTGAGCTGATCCTCCGGCCCTAGAAATTAATTTATTTTCATCTTGCTCAGAATTTTCTGGACTTTTTAAAATCTGTGCACTGGTATATTTCACTAATTCTGGAGATTCCTATTATCACTTCACATTCCTTGTCCCCATTCTATTTCTTAAAGAACATTCTCACTCAAGTCTTCACATTTCTTCCTCAATGTTAATCTACATTGATCCCTTTAACATGAGCCAATGTGTATCCTATGCACCAGTGGCTTCAATGGCTGATTAGAATGTACTCTTTGATTTCTGCTGTGGTGGGCAATGTGACTTTAACAGAACCAAGGTGATTTACCCTTTGATTCTTTTTTGTGTTCTGAGATAAAGTTTGAACAAATATTTTAAAGGTGCAAAATACAATTAGAAAATACTATTTGAAATGGACATTATCGAGATATCTTGGTATGCTGACCACAAAATACCGCACTGCTTGGCAGAAAAGAAGTGTAGGGCAAAGTAGTGCATTATCATTGATGATTGCTTATTTCACCGTGTATAAGCAAGTACAGTGTAATTGTTTTTGCTTTTCTAATTGATCCCTTGGCCCCTGCCCTACTACAGTCTGTGGAATCTCTTCTGAACTCCAGTTGCTCTTACTGTTTAGACTTTCCACTGAAATTCCAATTTTATTGATCATAATTTTTTATTTCTAAATTTCTATCGAGTCCTTTTTTCATATGTGGCCCTTGAAATGTTTCAAATGCTCTTTTGTAACACTTCCCATTTTGCCTTGTATTTGTGGAATGTATTAAGCATACTAATTTTATATTCTGTGTTTGAATAATTTGAGTGTTTGTGGTTTCTGAAAGTCTGATCTAGGAGTTTGTGTCTGTTGTCTCTCAAGGTGGTTTATTTAATTTCTATGTTTAGTGATTTTTAAAAATTAATACATTTTTTTGGTAATTTTTAAAATTAATGCATTTTTTCTTGCAATGTAATACACGGGAATTCTTGGAGGCCCTGTTTCAGAGCATTTTCTTCTACAGAAGATTAGAATTTACTTCTGCCAGGTGCCTGGGGCTGTCACCAACTTGGAAACAATTTAGATTTTTGGGATTTTCTTTCAGCCACACTAGCTAGCTGTGTATAGTCAGGGTTCAAATCCATAAAAAAAATAAAGATCTGTAATTAGAAATAGTGATTTTTTTCTTTCCCTTTTTCTGTTCTGCTCAGAGCTAAGACCAAGCAGACTCATATCTCATCTAGCTACGTGGCATGGATGTTCTGGTTCACTCCTGGGCTCTGCTGCCCTTTAGTGACCTTGGCTTGGTTAAGAGTCTCTACTTGTGCCTTTACTTGCCATGGGGTTCTTGTATGGGAAATGCTAACTCCATCACTTGATGGCTTTGTATTTGGGCTTTTTGGTCATTTTAGTCTACTATTTATAGCTAGATCTGTCACACTTTGTTTTTTGGAAAATGTTTTACTTTGTCTTCTGAGAAATTTTCTAAAAATCTAAGCAGCTTCATTTTTTCCACTTTAATTTTGGGCAAGTTCTGTGTCTGAGTTCTAATTTAAGTCATAAGTAAGGTGGAATAATATGTCTTAAAATTTTTGTGAGGATTAAGTAAAATTTTGAATGTAGCTGTCTTCCAGGGAGAAGTTTAGTATATAATGGTAGCCATTGTGACTCTGCGACTATTCCACTGCTGCTATGAATATCAGCATAGCTACTGCTAACAGCACAAAAGGCTTTATACTCCAGGTAGAGTCAAATTCCAACTTCTATAAGATTGTCTACTTTAGATGCCAAGTATGAGTGAGATCATGTAATACTTGTCTTACACAGCCTAATGATCTCCAGTTCCACTCATGTTGTCCCAAGCAACTGTCATTCTTTTTTATGACTGAAGAGTATTCTACTGCAGACATATATCACATTTTCTTTATCTACTCATCAGTTGATACAGACCTTTAGGTTGTTCTGATTTCCTGGCTGTTGTGAATAAGAGCTATAATAAACATGAGCATGCAGATTTCTCTGACAGACTGATTTAATTTCATTTGGCTATTTATTTTCAACACCGGGATTGGTGGGTCATATGAAAGTGCTATTTAACCCTTTCTGAGACTTCCGTATGATTTGCTATAATGACCATATAAATTCCATTCCTACCAACAGTGGGTACACATGTTCCCTTTTCTCCATATCCTCACCATTATTTGTTATCTCTTGTCTTTTTGATAAGTCATTCTTATTGGAGTATGTCTCACTTTCATTTTGAAAAAAATGTTAATTAAATACATTAAGTTTTATATATAGTCACATATAAATTAAGATATATAGATGTACATGGTAGAAATTTTAAAGAATCCTCAATAAGGAGTATCCAGTGGAAATGAGCCCTATACTTTCCCTAGCGATTCTTTGGGCTGTACCTTTGATAGCCTTGTGTGGGTGGGCACCACGCCAGGCTCCTGTCAATAACTGATGCTGGAGCCCATGGTAGAAACACTTCTGTTCTGTGCAGTGTGGGTGGGCCAGCTGAAAGAACACCATTTATTGGAAATAAGGTGCTACATGCATACAACGAGGTGTTATATTTATGATTTCTATTTTAAATTATCCATTGAAGAAATAAGACATGGCAAGAATTTTTAATGAGGTCCAGGGTCACCTTGGGTTCAGAGGTCTAGAGGGAGACATGGTGGTGTTCTGACTGGGCATGTGTGACCTTGGGCAGATCAGGTATCCTTTCATGGCCTCACTCTGCACAGGTAAAACAGAAGAGCGGACTGAGTAGTTTTAAGGGACTTCATCTAAATTCTGTGCTCCTCGTCCCTTCTCACCCATGTCTCCTGGGGTCCCTGGTTCACTGACTTCTGAGACCCATAACCACAACTGTGTGAAGAACACCGTTTAAGTCAACAGTGCCTGCTCAGAATCCCCTCTCCACATAAGTGGGAGTAATTGGAGCCACAATAGAAGCATAAGCCTGCATGTGGCTCTGGTCCCCAGCCTAGTGAGGTGCCCGTCTGTCTCAGGTGTAGGGCTGGGGGATGAGAGCAACAAGATACAAAGTTGCCATCTAAGGGGACTGGAGATTTAGCTCAGTGGTTCTGGCACCTGCCTGCCAGGTCCCAGGGTTCGATTCCTGATAACCACATACAACAATACCGGGCGTGGTGACTGACTCACGCCCACCAGCAATCAGTACCACATGCCACAAATGCCAGGCATGGTGGCTCACGCCTGTCCTCCCAGCACTCAGGAGGCAGACAGGAGGATTGCTGAGTTCGAGGCTTGCCTGGGCTACATAGTGAGCTCAGAGCCAGCCTGAACTACAAAGCAAGACCCTGTTTCAAACAAACAAACAAAAACACCAAAGTTGCCATCTAAGGAAGGAAGCAGTCAGAACCAGTGTTCTTCCAGCGACTTCAGCAATGAGTAAGGTGAGGCCATGTCTGGAGACAGCTTGTAGTTTTGCTTCTCAGAGGACTCAAAAAAACAAAAACAAAAACAAAAAAACCCCTAAACACTCTGCGGGGACTTGCCGGGCCTATTATCAGGCCTGAAGCGTGATTGTGGGAAGTAAAATGGCAGTGGTAGTATGTAATGCAGGGATGTCTGGAGTCAGAGCGAGTGGCTTGAGAGCAAAGATGTGCCTGTTGGTCAGCCATACTGGCGGTTACTCTTCTTACCATACCATTAACAAAATGGCTCCAGTGTGGTGTGGAAAGGGCAAGAGGGGGGGGAGAGATGGACCAAGGCTGAGAGCTGGCTCTGTAGCTCTTCCACCTTGGGAGGCTCTTATGGCTGGCTAGAAGCCAAGGGCAGAGGCACAGATACTGCCCTGTCCTGTCCTGTCCCGTCTTCCAAACTTTAGTCCCTCCAATGCTAGCCAAGATGTCTACCGTACCTTTCGATGAGCTGCCCTCTTGGAGTTTTTATTGAGATGTTTATTATACACATGCACACGCACACAACGAAGAGAAAGCAATGTTGTCTGGGAGTAACTAGAAAGCTCAGCAGAAGACGGCAATGATGAGTAAAATCTGTTGAATGAATCTTTCTTCCTATGTCTTTCTACCAATGTCTCTACAGTCATAGACAAGAATTTTATTATTGCTCCATGCATTTTGCATGGACTTCAGTTGCTGGCTCAGAACCTACAGCTAGCTAGGTGTGCATGCACGACAGGGACTCCAACACGGAAGTTTTCAGCACAGGACCCTTTCTTCTCCTGTGTGGTCTGTGGGTCCTATTATGTTATGTATTCTTGTCCCCTGGAGCATCTCAGTACTTCCTAAAAGCACTTCCTGCCGCAGGAGTTATGGGAACCCTACATGGCTGTTTCCTCTGTTCTAGTCCTCTTGTCCAGGGCACAGACTGCCCTGGGCCTTGACTTCAGTATGCATGAAGGGAGGTGTCATAACTCAAAACACCAGCCCTTGTTCTCTGCTGGCTCCACAATTCCAGATGAACTTGAATGGGGGCTTCCTTTCTGCAGTGGACTTTCCTGCTGGGGAGAGAATGAACGTATCAGCTGATAGTGGAGATCGATCTTTGGTTCACAAACATGTGTCAGTGACCAGTAGGGCCCTCGGTCATTCTTCACAGAGTGCTCTGCCTCTCTGTGTCCCTGCAGCCAAAGTGGCTCTGGTGACTTGTTACCTCAGGCAAGGCTCCTTGAGCACCAACTCTTAACTTCATGGACAAACCAGGTCTGCAGTCTACAATGTTTGCAATGTGGTCTGGTGGTGACTAGTGCAAGCTCGGGTCTTGGATAGTCCCGAGTCCAAATCATCCTCTGCTAGCCATGTGACCCCAGGGCAGCTGACTCATGCTCCTGAGGCCCAGTTTCTTTGTCTACAGACAGCATATAGCCGAAGACTGGGCATGAAAAGGAGTTTGTACAGTGGACTTGGTACCGAGCTAGTGTTCGGCAAGTTTTTATTATTAGGAGAGGAAGCGAAGAGGGGATTGACTGGGAAAAAGAGGTGGCTCAAAGAGGGAGGGGAATGGGGACAGGGGTAATGTTCTCTGCTTCTCAGTAACTTGGGTGAATGTGTCAGATGAGGACTCCCAGTGTGAGTTTCCTCCTTTCTCGGAAACACCCCAGGGTGCAAACTACCACACCAGCGCCCCCAGAATGAGTGTTCAGCACCCCTAGCTGTTGGAACACATCTGCCTGAGTCACACAGTCCACCCTCCTGTCTCTCTCCGAGGGGGGCAGCCAGAGGCAGAAGGACACCTAAGAAAAATGCAGCAGGATGGTGAAGGGATGTGAGAGGTTTGGAGGGAATTGGGAGAGTCCACAGGCAGCCCGGATGTGGGGTGGCACTATCCTTCTGTGGTGGCATCCGCAGCCTGTCTTGGCATTGGAAGATCCCTTCCACTGTGGAACAACAGTTCTGAGTGTGTGGAAGACTCACAGTGAAGTGGGGCCTTCACCTTCCTCTTTCCTCCCAATCACTGTATGGTGATGGTGAAAGAGATCAACCCATGCCTTTGAGATCATTCCAGAATTCTCCAGATGTTTCTGAGCTCTGCCTGCTTCCATCTGCCAGGCATGGAGGCCATCTTAAATGTATGGGGGATGGGTACCAGTGCAACTGAGAGAGGGACACAGGCACCTGTTGCTTCTAGCCAGCAGAGTTATTGATGAGATTATGATCCTGGAGTCTTGGCAAGATTCCATAGGAAGAGGGGAGGACATTTAGATTGAGTAGTCAGTGCGGTGTCTGGCATGGCACAGACAATAGGTCTGCAGGAGTCTCAGGCGTGTGGAGCACAGAACCTGCCATTGGTAAGAGACGATCCCCCAACCCTGCCTCACCTGGTGTTTTACTCCTGAGCTCAAACTTTGTAATGCGCAGCACAGTGGTCAGGAAAAGACTCGTCCCGGTTTAACTTCTGCCTTTCTCTCCCTAGTAATATTGCTATACCCAGGATTCGCTGTCCACCCGCAGAACCAACTAGAAAGGTTGACAGCATGAGAGATGGCATTCGCAACAGCAGCCAGACCTACCTGGGAATAGACCTACTATTACCCAAAATCTTTTCAGGAAATTTAAAAATTCTTATAAAAAGAGTGCAGAGGAATGGCATTCTAGCGGAGTGTCATGGATGTAGATTCAAACACATGTACTCTGGCTATGAAAAGGACCTAGGCACATCCAAGGACCTATTGGCAAATCCGTGGATGTCTCGAGGAGGAGGAAGAAAGACGGGACTGTACACATCAGCAAACAGTCCTCAATAATGCTGAACCTCATTTCCTCCACAGATAAGGGGGGCAACAATCACCTTCCTGAGCCCCCAGCCATAGGAGGCAAGTCCGCAGCCCGGGCTGTGCACGTGAAGGTGTGCAACACTAATTTTTGTAAAAGCTTCTGTGAGAGTTCCATATACGTGATACAGAATGAACGTACATTATCAAACACATTTAGAAAATACGCACTATGGAAACTTGTAAAATGCAGATGGTCCAAAGTATATCAAGCCTGTTACACCAGGATTTACAGATAACCACTGTGAACACTGGGGGTGCTTTGTTCCAGTTGTCAGTTGGGGAATCTCACGATTGGAGACTTAAGTTTTTCAGCTAATACTTTTGTCATTTGTGTAGCTTGCATGACAAAAAGAAATATAACCTTACTACTTCAACATAGAATATATTCTCTATGAAGAGATGTAGCGTGTATAAAGCAAGGTCGGTCCCCAGGGTGACCCACAGGACGAGGAGGTGGGTCAGACGTGATGTGGAGAGTGCAGGTGGATCGAGCCGGAACCCACACTTTCTCTGCCAGAGGATGGGCGGTGAGCTGTACGTGGCTCGCAGTGCTCAGAGGACACGCGGAGCAACAGGCAGGGCTGTATCCCCCTCTGCATCTTGACCGGCATTGAAATGTAAGTTTCCACACCATTTTCACATGGCACAATGTAGTATTTTTCTTTCGCTCTTTCAAAACCACTTAAAAATATAAATGATTCTCAGCTGGTGGGCCGTCGCCGGGAAGTGGCAGCCTGGATTTGGCTTGTGGGGCAGTCATGCCGCCTCTCGGGTCATGCTCTAGGCCTAGAGGAAAGACCACAGTGGGGCAGCCTGGCCGAGGTCAAAGACCAACGAGAGGTCGTTACCAACCCTGAGTGGGAAGCCAGAGGGTGACCAGACAGCTGGGCGCTGTGCGTCCTTGAAGGGCTTGGAGTCTCGGGGAACGATCAGGAGGAAAGAGGTGGAAACTCTCCTGGGGTGGGATTGCACCACGCCTCAAACCAGCACTAGAATACTTCAGGCCTGAAGTCTGTTTTCAGGTTCTTCTGACCTCCTCTGAGAAGAAAAAGTGACACACAGGAAAACGATGTTCCCTCCACCTTGTGAAACACCCCGGTTTAAGGCAAGCCATCAACTTGGGGCTGGATGGGGGTGTCCGGACGCCCATCTGCGGGATGCTTCTCCCTACAATGTGGTTCCACTTCCGGGCCTGGGCCTCCTGTGGGGTTCCCATCGGTCCTACCTCTGGCCCCCAGGGCTCCTCACTACAAATCAGATCGCGTGGTGCTGATGGTCTCCGTACGGTCTGCATGCGTGTGGAATAGACCTACTATTGTCCAAAACCTTTTCAGGAAATTTAAAAATTCTTATAGAAAGAGTGCAGAGGAATGGCATTCTAGCGGAGCATTGTGGATGTAGCTTCAAACACATACACTCCGGCTACGAAAAGGACCAATTTAAACGCCGCTGTGAAACCTGTGTGGGGGCTCAGCAC
>PVIC010005121.1:46842-59359 GCA_004025085.1 Thryonomys swinderianus
TGTCTGTATACACAGGGAAGGAGGGGAAGGAGGGGAAGGAGGGGAAGGAGGGGGCGCGCAGGAGCCAGCCTGCTCACCAAGTACAACTCACGCCTCTCGGAGAGCGCACTCTTCATTCCTAATGCTTCGCTCATAAATAGTGTGGGTGCCCCCCCAACCTTTATGAAATTTAAGCCCCTCTTCTCATTTCATTGAAAAACCTTTAAGAAGAGACATTTTTCATACTTAAGACTTTTCCAAATCTCTCCTAACCAGCTACACTCTGTATTGTATCTTTCATAGCTGGCCGCCATCCAGTGACAATCCTTAAAAATCCCTTTACAGTTTTAAAGGAAAATACAAGCTCTCATTTACCACTGGATCGAGTCAGAAAATAAAAGCTTAATGCCTTGACAGGCCTGGATATTTTTTTGAGGCCTAAGTCTGATTTATGGCAGTAGCCGGCAAACCAGGCTGGTGAAATATTTGCTGCTGTTCCCGGGGATATGGACAAATGAAGTGTGAAGTTCTGGGGAGAGCAGGCCGCAGCCTTCCAGTCACTAAACACTCCCACCAAGCTGGCAAGGGAACAGAGCCCCGGGCTGCAATGGGGACCTCAGAGGGGCAGGGAGGAGAGAGGACCGTGCTGTGCGTCAAAACACGGCCCGGGCTTAGCGCTGGGCCTGCGTCTGTGACTCGGGTGGGATGTTTACGAGGGGTTTAGGGAGGAAAGAAAAGAGAAACATTTTCTTCCTTCGTTATTTATTCTATTTTCTTTACAACTTTCCTGTAGGGGTTTCACTGCAAGTAGAAGAAATTAAGAGCAACGGCAGGAATGTAGGAAGTTGCTTAAGCCCGTTCCATAAAATCACTCAGATCGAAAAATATGATTTGGTTAGAGAGAAAGCCCTGGCTTGCCCTGGGGCTTGTAGCTCCTGGGGGGACCCAGATCCAGTGTGTTCTTCCCCGCCGAAAGGGAAATTCCTTGAGGTAGCAGCGAGGTGCCCTCGCCCCGAAAGTTCTCGAGTTGAGTCATCACGAACACGTGCCAGGTAAAACACTTGGTACTTTTATTCTTTCCTTTATTTAAAAACTCAGAGAAGTCGCCATCCACTGTTTAGATTTGTGTTTACTGCTATGTTGCTAAGGGGCCCTGGTAGACACTGGTCTGCTTGGGTGTGTGCGTGGGGGTGCATGTCTTTTTCTGTTGTAAAACAACAACAAAACAGCCTTCTAGGTGACATTTTTGATAAAGGCAAGAAAGGGCAAAGATGAACTCATTTTCCCCTGTCAACTTATCTTTGGAAGATCAATTACAAAATCCAACTCATTTGAGAGTTGAAATATGCTTCCCCTCTTAATAAGAGCATCTCTGTCTGCCAGGCAGAGGTTTATGGGACAGTGAAGTCTCCGGGTCAGTTAAAATAGCTACTTAATTGCAGCGATGTTTATCCGGGCTACGCCAGCCAGCCCCTGCCGCTCACCCTGTTGCTAATAAACACCGGCCGCCACTCCCAGGCCTGCCTTCACACCCCCTCAAAAACGGCCACTCTCATTACTGCCTTATCGCCAAGTCCCGCGCGAGAGAATTCACCTCAGCGCCCGCATCGCGGCAGGCCTACGATGAGCCCAGCCCGGACACAGAAGCAGGCCCGAGAGAGCGCAGTTTATGGAGGAAGGAAGCGGATTGTGATCCACTTGTCTTTTGGTAGAACTTAGCCTTTAACACCGTGAAACGCCGCCGTTTGGTTCTTCTCACGTGGGCAGAGGCATGGAGGAAATGCTACTGCTAGAGTTGGGCACAAGCCTCTGTCTCTCCCCTGAAGCAGCCTCCCTGTTCTCTAGATGGGGAAACTGAGGCATACAGTGATTGAATCACTTCTTGAAGATCCTCAAACGTGGAAGGCCGAATTTCAGGAGTCCCTTAGTGCTGTGATTTTTGGAACAAAAAGGTTTGTCCCTGAAAACAACAACAAAACCCAAGACCTGTCTGGGGAAACTGAGGAAGGCGGGGGGCGGGGGGCGGGGGTGGGGGTGGAGCGTGGTGTGTGCTGCCTGGTACCCCGAGCACTGCCCTGGCTCTTGGTAACCAAGGTGCCGAAAGAGATCACCGCATGCTGAATTTCTTCTGTGGCGACTGCCACACACAGGTCCTAAAACACACATTTGCTGCTCAAATATTTTAGCAAATGTTCTGGCTTTCTTCCACCACTAAAATGAAAGTGAAGGTGAAATCACTTGGGGGCCCCTGACGTAGAATTCTCACCCTCGATCGCTGCCTGTAGATTTAAATGTCTCACCGGAGACCCAATTAAACACCAGTGAGATCCCAACCCACCGAAGGATCATATTTTTCCGGGCTTTTTCAACACTCCCACTTCCCAGCAATTTACTGATGAGTTTAGGATGTGACCTCTTCCCTCAGGCACCCCTCCTGCCTCTTCTATTTTATTTTACTTGGGATCTGGAAACTAGTTAGCTCAAGTGTCTGGAAATACCACAGGCAGATTTTTCTAACCACGTTCCTGGTTCTGTCTGCACACAGCCTGGCTTTGTTCGGTCACAGAGTTATCACAAAGGATGGCTTTCTGCTGTTCCCATATTTGGATGGCCCTGATAATTCAAGATAACCCTGTGATGCAACCTGCAGGCAGCATTCAGAGGCCTGTGCCTTGCACAAAGATGTTTGTTGAGTGAATAAATGAAGGAGGGGTGTTCTTGGTGATGCTTCTGGCTTGCAATGGCTGAGTCATGGGGGCAGATATAGTGGCCCAGTGGGTACTTCTCATGGCCCAGGGAGACCCTGTCTTGTGTCATACATCAAGCTGAGGTGCACATCCCTGCCAGGGCGTGGGGGGATCTACAGACACTCCCAGAGTTAAACAGACGCAGATGGCTTTGCTGGCCCTCCTTCCCATCCCAGTCTCATTGGAGGTCACTGTGTCGGGGCTGAGTGTCTCCAGGCAGAGCTCTTTGAGAGGCCTTTCTCCCAAGGGAGCACCCAGGAGCTTTGTATTGAGAGGGGACAGAGCACCCCAATTTGTCCACTCAAGAGCTGTGCCCAAGCCCGTGAGTGTGCTGTGTGTGCACATGCGTGTATGATAACCCCCCATCCACCCACTTCTGCACCCATTAGAACAGTCACTCAGAAGAAACAAGTTAGCTGTGATGGTGACACCTCAGCCCACTTGCTGGAGCTGAAAAATCAGAGGCAGAATTTCTCTGTGGGGAAAAGTGAGCACAGTTCGGCAAGTCCGATGGCCAGGGAGCTCGTGGCCTGGCCCAGGGGACAGAATAATCCCTACCTGCCGCAAGAAAGTTTCGATAAAAACACCGTGAAAGCAAAAGTAAAGCACGCAGCGTGGCAGGCGGTACTTCCTTTCCAACGCAGTAAGACTGTGAAGTTTGGATAGGATCTTAAAAATGAAGTTTTAGGGTCGGAGGGTTAGCTCAGTGGTTCCAGCCCCTGCCTCGCAAGCGCAAGGCCCTGAGTTCTATCCCCGGTAACCATATACAATGCTGGGCGTGGAGTCTCACGCCTGTCATCCCAGCACTCGGGAGGCAGAGGCAGGAGGATTGCTGAGTTTGAGGCTTGCCTGGGCTACATAGTGAGCTCAGAGCCAGTCTGAACTACAAAGCGAGACCCTGTCTCAAAAAAAAACAAAAAAGAGTTTTAGAACTTTATTGTAGGGAATGCCCAGGTTTAGAGAAACGTTAGAAACAAATGCAAGGAACAAGGATGAAACTCATTCATAGGCATAGAGGGGGCCTGGGGCTGGAGAAGTCCTCTCAGAATTGCAGACATCTGAAAAGAGACGGAGGAGAGGTGGAAAAGACGAGAAGGAAGCCTGAGAGAAAGGACTCCACTGCCCACAGGGATTGTCTGCTGGGCCGGGGTGGGGGGGCACCCTCGCTGCTCAGATCTGTTGCTCTTGTTAGGATTTCTCTGGAATTTAACTTCCTTTTACCAAGTTTTATTTAAGAGAACGGGGTCATAAGAACCTACACACAAGAACCATGAGCTTTTTAGGTTTGATTTTGTAAGCGGTTGGGGAGAGAACATTTGGGAAGAAGCCCCTGAGTTTACCCATGCATTTAGCTGTGGTGATCTGGTGCGTTTATTAAAACAGGTGATTCTCAGTAGTTGGCAGTGGGGTGGTGACCCCAACAGGCCGAGCTCGCCACAAAAGTATTCGTGCTAAGCACTTTGAACAATACCCGGTAGGACAGATACATCTTTCGAAATCTGTAAGAAGTTCTCTACATTCCGCCAAACACACACTTGAGAGTTAGTGCCTACATCACACCCAGGCTGCTGTGCCTGTTGCTGCCTAATTTACTGCTATCTGGCCGGTGCTGCTTCCCCATTAATCTGTCAGCAGAACAAGCTCTAATTTTGCAGCTTGTAACCCGGTGCAATGCACTGGAAGGGAGAGACATCTTCAAGATTTACTGCCTAATTGCTGATCACCTTGTAGGGTCTCCCCAAACTGGAAGGACGCTGGCCAAGGCCAAGAGAAACAGGTGAGCAAGGGCCCAGGAGCTCAGCCCAGCCCGCAGTCTGTGTGGCATGGTGGCTTCGGCTGCCATCCAGACAGGGAGAGTCCAGAGTACACAGTACACCTCTGAGCAGGCCACCTCTGACTGTCTCTTTCTGCAGCTGGTCCATTTTCTGGATGGAAATGGCAGTGAAGGGGAGAAGGGAATTGTCTTTTATTATAGATCTGCTACTTAGTTTAGATCATCTTGCCGAATCTACCTAAGGTCCTCTGAGCTACTCACCATAATCTGTTTTAGAAAGAAAGAAAATGGAACCATAGGGAGGTCCAGACGTGTGCATGTGACAGGCTGGGGCACGCAAGCCCGCAGATCTCAACCCCCCCGTACTGGCCTCTAACATCCCCAGCCTGCTTTCCCTGCAGCCTGGCATTGCTACTTGCTAACGTGGGCCGGTTGCATTTCTGACTGGCATTCGCCTACACTCCCAGGGGCCCCTTGCATCTCTATCAGGGAAGTGTAAGAAGTCCAATAATGACCCTAGAGGCTTTTCATCCCTGAGGAGACAGCTGCTCACAAAGGCCACATCCTGTGACACTCTGCCATGGGTCATTGCCCCGTCTTCCAGGACCATCCTGGGGAGGCACCCTCTCTGGTGGCTGTGGGGAAGCTGGGGTACAGTCATACTGACTCTGCAGTGATGACACCTATGGACATGCGTGCGCACACATACATACACACGAAAACCCAGCTTCATAAACACCTTTACTGACTTTTCCTTTCTCTTGTCATCTATCCCCAACTTAACCAGTGGCACAGGAATGACTTCAGAGGGCGTATGACCTTCACTGCAGGCTTAATTTCCCATTTTAGTATTGAATCTTATTTTCTTTTAATTCCTTGTAGGTTCATTTTGGCTTTATTGGAATAGTGAGCAAAAGATTTGACTTCAGTCCTGTAGATTAAATTTTTTAAAAAATGTGAAGTCTCCAGTGTTCAGTCACCGCTTAGACTCCTTGACTCTGGTGGAAAGGCTCGTGGAATATTTAAATGAGCCCAAACATACAGGACTTTTCATTCCTGGGGGCCCCCCTCAAATTCTCTGCCAGCAGTGCCTGAACTCCCTTTCACCACATCGGAAACCAAGTTCTCTAAACAGAAACTATAACCGCGGTAAGTTATGTCACTCTAGTGATATATCTCCTAGAATATTATAAACTGGGTAGCTAAATTTTTCATTGCCTCGGAGACATCCACAGCCAGAGATCTAAGGACAGAAAGTTCATGTCTCTCTCCATTAAGAAATTTAATTCACATTTTCCTCGGCTTCAGCCTTTGATTAATACTCTGGATACATCATGCAGCGGTCCCTAGGATTATGAAAAGTGATTCATCTAATCTGCATGTCAGTCTCCTTTGGGGTCTACAGAGAAAAAACTAAAAAAACCCCAAGCTAGCCCTCTGTAGCTATTGATTTCATGGCATTTGCTTGGCGGGGCCTCCACGTTTTGGCCACGTCAAGTAAATGTGGAGCAATTTGATCCATGGAGTGTGGCGAGAGTGTTGTCACCGTCCACAGACCCAGTTCATCTGGAGGATTTCATATTGCACGTACCAGAGCTGGAAGTGGGTTTTAATGAAATCTCTTGCAAAATGAAGTTAATATAGAAGTGAATGTAAAAACATATGCTCGTGGCTCCAGCTGGCCAGCAGAGGTGCAGCGAGGGTCGTGGCCTCACTTCTGACACTGCGTCCCAAGGAATCGCTTGTGGACCCTCCGGTTCAAGGCTGGACTAAAGGACAATAATGAAGCATGGAGGTTCCGTGTCACCAACCCTCTCTCTCTTCTAGACATGAGCTAACCTTCCTCGCACTAGCTTTCCTTTCTCAGCACCTGTTGGCCCATTTCACTAAGGTAAAACCCTCTTTTTTTCTTTTTGCTTTTTGGAGACAGGGTCTTGCTTTGTAGTTCAGGCTGGCCCTGAGCTCACTATGGTGCCCAGGCAAGCTGCCGCGAACTCAGCAATCCTGTCTCTGCCTCCCGGGTGCTGGGATTACAGGCGTGAGCCACCACGCCCAGCATTATATGTGGTAACCGGGGATCGAACTCAGGTCCTTACGCTTGCAAGGCATGTGCCGGAACCACTGAGCTAACCCTCCGGCCCTATTTTTTTTTTTTTTTTTTTTTTGAGACAGGGTCTCGCTTTGCAGTTCAGGCTGGCCCTGAGCTCACTATGTAGAGCCCAGGCAAGCCTCGAACTCAGAAATCCTGTCTCTGCCTCCCGAGTGCAGGGATTACAGGCATGAGCCACCACGCCCGGCACTCCTCCATCTATTTTTATTCTTTACAAATCCAAACTTCCCCGACCTAAACTGGCTACTGCTCCTCCTGAAGGAAGAGCTGCCCAATTTGATATGTTTGTGTATTTCGGCAGATATACCCAAGGTATGTCTCCACTCATGTTCTGGAGACTATACTCCACCTCAGCATATTAAATCAGACTGAGGATGCTCATGACATGTGTTCAGGGAGAAATGCTACAGCACGCGAGGGGGTGCTTATACATCTCTGCATGGTGCTGCTTGTTTCCTCTAAACACAGGGCTGATCATGCCTGGAGAGGGCTGTGTTCTGCAAAAATTTTGCTTCAGTTGGTTTAATAAAGCAGTGGAGGTACCAGAGTGGAGCAGTATATGCAACATATGTAGTGGCAGAGTTGGTATAATTGGCTGCTGCTCACCTTTGGAAAGGCAGGTAGGGCTAAAGGCATCTTAGAATCACTTTCTTCCTTTATCTAGGCCATACACTAAAAGGCAATTTGAAAAGCAATTTCTTAATGTAGATTTTGAGAATCAAACTTTAGCATCTTATGAATCTTTGAAAGAAGTGAGATTTTCCTGGTGAAGAAATGCCCTTTCTACTGTTTTATTTTGCCTTTTAGTTTTAGAAAAAAGATCTAGGCTTATAAAATGTTGGTATCATTTGGTACTTTCCTCCTTCCTTTCCAGCACTGCTAGAGGATCAAATCTGACATATGGCAGCACAGAGCTTGGTCCCTGGAACACAAGTTATACATAATAATTTTAAAAAGCTTATATCTGTATCATGAATGATCAACACCAAGAATTACTTTAATTGTCGAGACAGTGTCAATTCCTATCTGTATTTGTTGGAAAGTATAAGATTCTTTAAGATGAGCACTCTAGAAAGAGTATCCTCAGGGAATCGGGGATCTTCAGATACAGGTCTAAAGCCCTGAAGCATTGGATGCTACTACTGAGAAAAATGAGCCCTGACTTTCAGTAAGTTACTGTACTTCTCTCAAATCCAGTTTCCTCATCAGTAAACCAGGACTAATATCACATGGTGGTACTGTGCAGAGAGTAACTTGTTAAATATTCCTCCAACTCAGTGATGAAATTGGACAAAATTGTCAAAATTCAGTTTCTGGACTCCAAAAAAATTAAAGACATACAACAAATCGAGAAACATTTATTTGCCACAAACTACCAAGCCTTCATTAACAGAGGGCATTTGTGGCCTTAGAGCCTGCTCCCAACTCCCCACACTCCACTCAGCTTTACACAGAAGTTGCTTCTGTGCAGGGCAAGCCACAGACACTACAGGTTTGCTGCATGAGAGGAATGACTTCTTCTGGAGTGGGGTGCAGAGAATCCTACAGAAGCCATAATTATATATGTGGCAGGTGAACAGAAGAGATCAACATTGCAGCCATCCTGAGCTTGCAATTCTGGCTAAACAACAGAAGTGCAAACCAACATTGACATCTAAGGAGTGAGATAGTCACAGTAAACGTTAATAAGATACTCCAATTTCTGGAAGGCTGAACAAAGATGCAAATGTATGCATACACGAAAGAGTGACCTGAGAGGGCCCCACTATGCATACATCTTTGGCTGAACATGAAGTGTAGGAAGCTAAGCAATGAGACACACAGATGTGAAAAGATTCATCAGGGTTACATGCTGCAGGAAGACAGATTCTACAAAGTCTAAGGAGGTCACTAAGCAACCCAAAGTGAGAACACCACACTGGGGAAGGGGAATCAGAATACAGAGTTGCTATAATATATTAATTGAAATATTGAATTTTCAACAAAAAAGCTGTAAGGCCTGCAGAGAAAGAAAAGCACATGCACAGAAAAAATAAAAGCAGCCAAAGTAAGCTGTCTTTGAGGAAATCCAGATTTGGGATGGGGCAGGGAAAGACTTCAAAGGAGATGTAATAACATGTTCAAAGAACTAAAAGAAAGCATGTTTAAAGAATTAAAGCCAAGTACAGTGATGACACATTGAATGGACAATGTCAATATGGAGATAAATTACATAAGAATCAGGTTGAAATTTTGGAGCTGAAAAGTGTAATAAATGAAATGAAAAATTCACTAGAGCTCCTTTGACAGCAGATCTGGAACTGAAGTAGAATCAGCCAACATGAGGAATGAAGATAGATCAATGGAAATAATCCTACCTGCAGAGTGGAAAAAACAAGCATGATAATAAATGATGAAAGCCTAGGATTTCTGTGGGATGCTACCAAGCATTCTGACAAACACACAATGTGTCTCAGAAAGAGAAGCAAAAAGAGGAAATGCCAATACAGTGGTACCTCAGCTCACAAATTTAGTTCATTCCACAACTCTAGAGAAGATGGTCATGTTCATGAAGAAAAGATGTCACAGTTTTGTTGATGCCCAATAAAGAGTTCACAAACTGAAACAAAACTTTGCAAGTGCTTCTGTTTGTGGATCAAATTATTTGCAAACAGAAGTGTTCATGAATCAAGGTATTTATAGATATCCTGGTTGTAATTTGTAAACATCCAAGAATCAACAAATTGAAACAAGTAATAAACAACAAACAGGTAATATAAAAACCAGGAAATTTACTTTTAGACACATCAAACTATTAAAAACAAAAAGGAAGATTTAAAAACCTGAAAAAGATTTCATAATGATAACTGGGCTAATTCACCAGGGAGAAATAGGTATAAAAGTTATAAAGTTAGGCATAAACTTACAACAGTGTCCTAAAAATGTATGAAGCAAAATTGACAGAATTTAAGGAAGAGGTAGAAAAGTCAACAACAATACTTGGAGCCTATAATACTCTGGGTCTTCATAACTGATAGACTAACTACACAGACATCCAGCAAGGATATATAAAGACAGCAAATAAT
This sequence comes from Thryonomys swinderianus, assembly GCA_004025085.1. NCBI lineage: Eukaryota > Metazoa > Chordata > Mammalia > Rodentia > Thryonomyidae > Thryonomys > Thryonomys swinderianus. The sequence goes on from PVIC010005121.1 coordinate 56,518, forward strand.
ATCACCAACCAATCTGACCTAACAGACACGTAGAGAACATTCCACCCAAAGGACGTGTATTTTTCCAGATGACCTACGGCACTGGGCCATGAAGCAAAGGGCTGACAAATTTAAGTAACACAAAGTATTTCTCTGAACGTGATGGATAGGAGAAATGAACAATAGAGTTAAAAGGAGACTTTAAATATTTAGAAATTAAACAACTCGTGTTTACATAGTAACACGGGTCAAATAAAAGAAAACTGGAGATTATTTTTTACCAAATGAAAACAAAAACACATCGCTGGCCTTTATTTAGGAAGAAAAAATCTTAAGTGACAAGTTTGATTAGGGATGGATGAAACAAATCAGTAGTCAAGAGATAATTCTTTGAAAAGAATATTTGACAAGCCTGTGGCAAAATGAAGGGAACCGAACAAAGGAAGGACAACATAGACATTAGGAGTTAGAAACATAAGACCTCAGATAACCTCACACCACAAAGTTGAAATTTTAAGTAATTTCCTATTAAAGTAGGAAACCAGAATTTACTCTGAATAGATATAAAATCCAAATAGACCCACACCCTTTGTAGAAACAGGGGAGGTGTCCCCTCGCCCTTGTGGACCTTCCTCCACTCATCTGTCACTTTGTGTCTCACTTCACACAGGCGTTTTGAATATGCAGAATCAGTGCTGGAATACGTTTCACTTGGGTGATGACCCCCGAGTGGGCAGAGGACACACGTGTGTCCAGTGGGAAGCTGTTTGCAGGTCAGGCACACGGGCCTCCCTGCCCCTTGTCCCAGTGCCCCTGCAGGGTGTGGCATGTGGAAGTTGTGGCCTCGCTTGGATTTTTCTATGTGGTGGGCGGGACTCTGCTTCACTTCTGACTCCTGGGATACAGTGGAGAGAGGAACAGCCCGGACAGAATCTGAGATGTATCCCTCGCGGTGTGTGCACAAGAGCTGCAAGTGCTCCCGAGGACACCAGCCAGTTTAGGGCAGTCAGAGGACCATGGGACTCCAGCCCGCTCCTGCAGCTCAGAGGGGAGGGACAGAGTCTGTGTTTGGCCACACACCCGGCTGCGGGCTTGTCCTTTCCTCTCAGTCACTTTCTGAAGCCAGGTGACCTGGGGGAGTTCTGGTTGGGAGAACACAGTATCCCTCGACCAGGCCCTGTTTGAGGCTTGTGGCCTGGCACTTTTTGGTTCAAGAGCAAAGGTAGGCGGGAGGGCCCCTGCCTCAAAAGGGGACATAGGGACAAGGGGTAAGGGGCCCTTCACTGTTGAGGGGATAACCTGGTGCTCACAAAGGTTGCTTGCCGAACACGGGTCACAGTGCTGTTCTAATCCCACTGCTGTTTTTCAGGTTAGGCAAGACTGATTTCACGCGGTGGCTTTCTGTATTGTTTTTATCTTAGATAAAGGGTGTGTCCATCTTTTCTGCCATGAACAATGGCCTGACTGTTAAGAGTCCTGTGTGTGTGCTGCCATGCCCCCTGTGTGTTGGAAGTCTTCAGGGACAGGTGATATTTATGAATGATGTCCTCAAGGGTGTAATCAGAGTGAGTCACTCTCAGAACTAGTTTTACCCACCGGGGTGCCAGCTGCACCCAGTTTACCGCTAAACATACCTGAGACATTTCTCGGCTGAGGTCAGAAGGGCATATTTTAGGAGCCCGTCTGTTTTCCCAGGTGCCTGATGTTACACGATGCGGCCTTACCAGCCCCATCAAGCGTTTTGACAGGGTGAAGACTCAACACATAATTGAAAAATAAGTTCTGTTTCAGGACTTTAAGATTTCAGAAAACATACTCCCCTCAGTGACTCGATGATTTTACCACCATGACAGTAATAGAGAACCCTCTTACTGATGATTTAAGGTATTCAAATGTTAGAATGCCCTGCTTTTATCTCCGTTTCCACAGGACATGAGTTAGGCAGACAGGGTGATAATTATTAACAGTCTTTCGAATTCTGCTTCTTCCTCTCCCAACAGTGGTCCCACCATGGGAATACTGAGGCACAACACTGGCTGTATAATATTCCACAGAGCAGGGCCCAGCGAGGCTCCAGGATAGAGCCTCACCCTGGCAGCCAAGCCAGAGGTGCTGATGTGCCGAGATGGAATAAGTTGCGGTCCTCCCTGATCTCCCCAAGGCCGGTCCTTCCTCTGCCATGTGGGCTTCCTGCTGCTAGGACCCACGGCTGCTGCCGTTTTCCCTGCCTCCTCCAAGGGGCGAGGGCCAGTGTCACTCTGGGTCATTGTCTCTTGAGCGCAGAGCACTTTATTCCAGGGACGGGCTCCACTCCCTTTGTCCACCTCCTTCGCCAAAGGAGATACGTCCTTGGCCCAAGGGACCGCTGCCCTGCCTGTTTCATTCACCTGTGATACTGCTGCCTGATGTGGGGGGGGGTGCATGGGCCACTGGAGCCCCTTTGATCTGTACATCTGGCTGGGGTTTCCCGGCCTGGTTCCTCGCCCCCCCGGTCTCGGGGGACTGCTTGTTGCGTAACCCGTGTCACGCCACTTTGCAGATACGGAAGGTGTCACAGGCCACGCGTGAGATGACCTCTCTTCTCCTCCCCCACGGTGCTGTTCCATCTCCATTACCTTTGTGCCCTGTTCCCAGCTCCCATGGACGGTTGCTCGCGCTGGACACTGCAGGAGGCGGCAGCACAGAGGCTGACCACCGCATGCCTTCAGGGTGGAGTTCTAGATGGGATAGGGCCTCCCGGAATGGGTAAGAACCCATCACTCTTTCTCACCTGGCGCCAACTGTTTGGGAGATTTTAGGTGGATGTCCTCTCCAGAGTTAACTCACTGAGAGTGTTAAAAAAAGAAAAAAAAAAAAAAAAAAA
>PVIC010005122.1:0-39528 GCA_004025085.1 Thryonomys swinderianus
CCCCCCCATTGTATTTCTTGTATGCAGTGTACTGTTGAGTTTTGCTTCTTGAACATTTTCCAATTTGTGTCCTTTGTCTGGGGAGTTGAGACCATTCACACAGAGAGTTATTGCTACAAGTTACTTATTACTGTCATTTCATTATTTTCCTGTTGCTGGACTTCATACCTCCTACTTCACTGTTACCTTGCAGGGTGTGTATGTTCTGTGGTCATCTTAGCATCACTGTGACCTTTTTGGATACCGCTGATAAAGTTTTTGAGCACCAGTTTGCTTATTGTGTATTTTTAAGGTGCTGTCTGTTATAGAAATACATCATCTCTTTCAATTCTGAAAGTTTTTCAGAATATATCAATTTAGGTTGGAAGTTATTTTCTCCTGGGGCTTAAAACACTTGAAGCACGTCTGATCTTTAATGTTTGTATTGAGAAGTCTGTTGTAATTCTAATGAGTTCATGAGTGATTTGCTGCTTTACTCTAAGATTCAGCCCTTGTGTGGGACTTCTAGGGTTTTGACTGATTTGTCAAAATCAGGGTTCTGTGTCCCTCTCTAATAAACAATTTATTCTTTACACACTAACCGGTTGATATAAAATTGTCACATATAAATGAGTCCATCGGGTAGGTCATAATTGCATAAGAGGCCTAAGGCTTTTCCACGCTCTGCTCTTAAGGGCTGTGGGAAGAACCCACACCCTGTCAGGCAAAAACCGAAACTCATCAGTTGGCCTAAGAGACTTTCATATCAGGTGGATTTCACATAGCAGACTTTATAAATCAGAGTGGAGAGGGTTGGAGAATGTGAAGGCAGGCTTATAGCCATTAGACATGAAAAAGGAAAAGTAGGAAAAATAATGGTAACAGTAAATGGGTTATGTAAAAATTTCTGGAATATTTTGAGAAGCCCATGGATTAAATAGGATTTTATGAAGTTGTCTGGGAAACTAGTGATTGTTTCTATGAGAAAATGTTTTCCAACTTTTAACTCAGGGTATCTGGAACGCATCCCTTGTCAGAATTCCAGGAGGATTCACAGGAATTTCATTTTCCCTCTCATCTGATCTCAGAGGCAGGCACTCTACCCTCTTCTGGCTGACATGCCACAGATAAAGTAGGAAGAAGCCAGCCCCAAACAAAAGCTGTGTGTTGATTTGTCTCCCCATGGAGAAAGGGAATTGTATAGCAATGAGAGCAGCCTCTCTGGTGCCACGTCAGATCCGTGCAGATCTTTTGGGAAAGAGAGGAAGCTTGGAAACAGTTGGAGCGGAGCCCAGGGGTTGGTGGGAAAGTGGCCCGAGCCAGCTGGCCTGCATGTGGATGGAGCTCTGCTCCCGCCAGCGGTGGCTGATAGTGTCCCGGGAGCCTGGACCATCTTCAAAGCCTGTGCGGTGCAGTGAGACCGCCATGTCGCCTCTCATTTCCTTTCCATTCTAGGCACGTAAGACTGGATGCCAGGCCGTACTGCAACGTGACAGGGCAGAGCTGGGCCGGCTCCTCCCAGGACCTGTCTGTACAGTGAGGGAATGTTATTTCTCACTGCTTTAACTGGGTAGAACATAAAGGTAGTAGTATTTGGTTTGTCTTGCACAGGCTTGCATCAGAAAAATGTCCAAACCTACTAAAAGTGACAAAAGTTTTCTCCCTGTTGTCCACATGCAATAATCGCATGCTAGAAACATGAAATGCGATAAAAAACTACAGCAAATGTTTACATTTAAAATTTTTATTACAGTAAAAGAATCATTGCCATTAATTCCCCCTCAGAACACTCTCCCTTGCTTCAAACACTAATGTTGTCCTTCTTCCACATTCTGAAGCACTCTGGAAGTTCTCTTTCACAAGCACCTCTAGTTGTGCTGTTGTGGCTATCTTAATATCCTGAATTGATTCCCAGTATTTACCATTTATGGTCATTTTGACTTGGGGAGAGGCAGGAGTCGTATGTTACTACATCCACTGAAGGGGTGGGTGGGAACACACCTCAGTGTTTTTGTTGTTTTTTTTTTTTGAGACAGGGTCTCACTTTGTAGTTAAAGCTGGCCCTGAGCTTACTATGGTGCCCAGGCAAGCCTCGAACTCAGCAATCCTCCTGTCTCTGCCTCCCGAGTGCTGGGATTACAGGCATGAGCCACCACGCCCGGCATTGTGGTATGCGGTGTTGACTGATGGTGGGTGTGTTTCCACGCCCAGCATTATATGTGGTTACCGGGGATCGAACTCAGGACCTTGTGCTTGTGAGGCAGGCGGAACCACTGAGCTAACCCTCCGGCCCTTATATATATTCTTATGCACACATACACAGCCATGCACCGTTTAACACTATTTTAATCAATGCCAGGCAATAGCAGTCCCCTAACACTGTATAATGGATCTGATAAAACCATCACCCAGTGACTCTGAACTGCCCAGGGTGTCACTGATGGGTATGTGAAGACCATGTAACAGATCGACCACTCCACCAGTCGTGTAAAAGTACAGAACACGCAGTTACGGATGGCGTGTCACATGTCATGGTGAGAACAAGCAACTCTGTTACTGGCTTGTGTATTTGCTGTACTTTCTGCCATCACGTTAGCGTGAGGCCCTACGCAGAAGGAGCAGTGCTGTGTTCTCTGCAGTCAGGCCCCGTGCGTGTTCCATGTGTCCTGACTCCGTCAGCCGCTGAAGCACTGGCCTGTCTCGCGCAGATCAGCACAAGTACAGTCTATGATGTTCTCGCAAGGATCACATCGCCCAGGGATGACGTTCTCAGGAGAAATGGTGTATTGGGTGTCGTGGAAAAACAGATGCACAATCACACTCTCTTCTCTCCCCACTTTCTCCTTTTAAAAGTTAGTTTAATGGATGAAAGAAGGTATACAAAAGGCTGGTGTGTAGGGAATTTTCCAGGTTGGAATGCTGTGCGGAAAGCACTCTGTCTTCATGGCCTATGTTGTTTATTTTACACTGGAAGATGTGGAAACGTGGGAGCCATTCACAGAAAGTGTCTCGGATTTATACAGGTTGTATAGTCTCCCTTTTGTTACTACTGACAAGTGTGTTAGTGAGAGGGGACAAAATGGAAGTTATGAAAGGTCATGAAGAGATACATTTATTCTATCTCTGGAAGTATGGACCACCCAGGATTTACACAAATAAGGATGCTCATGGTGGTCCTTTGGATGGAATTCTGGAGGGAAACGTTTGACATCTTGTACTGAAAAATAATGTAATTATGCAAGAGTCATGCACTGGTTGGGACTATGAGTATATCGACTACCAGTGATTGATTCCAAAAACCTTCCAACTTTTCTCTCTACATCCAGCCTCCCCCTCTCCTAAGAGTCCATTCCATATCCTGCCATCAGAGAAATCCTTAAAACCACAGCTCTGACCGCACTTCCCTCTGGCTTACAACATCCTAAAGGTTTCCCCTACTATTTCAAGAAGAGGTAAAAACTTGTGGTCTGTTGACTGAGACCACTTTATATATATATATATATATATATATATATATATATATATATATATATATATATATATATTATTATTAATTATTAACTAATACCATGAATAAATTTATATTAATAAAATATAAACATATTTATATAGTAAATATAATATATAATATATTTATATTTTATTAATAAAATATAGTATTAATATATTATATTTAATATATAATTAATATATTTAATATATATATCTGCTGTATACTGTGAGCCTAGTGGCCAACACTTAAACACTAGAATTTGACAGAAAAAACCTTCAGTATTCTGCTGCTGTAAAAAGAATAAAACCTTATTGTGAAATAGAAAATATTCAAAGGGAAATGGGGTGTAGCAATAAGGAATGGGAAGAGAAATATAATGGTAATAAAAAAAGGGGAAACAAGCTTATGTATATAGAGGCGGGGGTTGTAGGGTGGGTGGGGGAATGGGAAAAATGAGAATTGTGTCATATACTGGCACAAATTCTCAATATGTGTGATCGTGATGTGTATATATAATGCATCAATAAAGATTCCAATTTTTTTTAAAACCTGGGAGCTCTGGAAACATTTACATTTTCACATGAGAATAATTAAACTGTTCCTTTCGAAAGGCGTGTTTTTGCTACTTACTCACAGAACTCTATAACTCTTATCTCGCGTTCTCATTCTTGTGATCTCATTTCCTCATTTGTGCGATTTGTTCGGTATTTACAAGCATTTCAGATTTTAACTGATGGACTCTGGGCCATAGTCTGGCTGCTTAGCCTTGTACAGAGGAGCTGTGGACTCTTAAGGCTCAGACCTCTTGAACTTCCTATCTGCAAATAGTTTCCTGTAGGCCACTGATATTACCATCCCCAGGGCTTCCTCTCTAGCTGAGAAGACTTCTCTTCTTCTCTTCTTTTCTGTGTACCAAGCTCTTTCTTTCTTTTGGAAAGTCTTCCCTCATGTCCTTAGAGTTAATCATTCTTTCTTGCTGTTTTATTTTCCCCCTGGGCACTGAACGTCCTCCTCTGACTGATCCTGTCCCTCTGTGTTGTGAAAGGAGCAGAGAAATTTTAACCCAGGGATTTAAAGTAAAAACTATAAGAAGACTGGGCTCAGTCTCAAGCTGGTAGTCTCAGCTACTCAGGAGGCAGAGGCAGGAGGATCTCCTGAACTCAGGAGTTCCAGACCAGCCATAGCAATATAGCAAAACCCTGTCTCCTACCTGAACCCAAACCTGAACCCAAAATAAAAGTATATAGGGCTAGGAAGAAAAATAAATACAGATTCAGTGGTTCCAGTGCCTGCCTTGCAAGTGCAAGAACCCAAGTTTGATCGCTGGTACAAAAAAAAAAAATCAGAAGAAGAAAAAATATATAATTAGTGGAAAAAGAAATACACTGACCCTGGAGAATGAAGTAGGAGTGGAAAGAAGGAGTATGGCAGTTGTCTTTTGTGTTTGGAGTTGTGCTATTTGTTTTGTTGTTGTGTTCTGCAGTCTGGGAAGCAAACCCAGGACCTTGTGCGTGCTAGGCAAAGAGTTCACACTGAGCAATATCTCCAACCTCTGTAGTTTGTGATTTCTAAAACAGCAAATGAACGAGTGAAAGCCACAGCTCCGCTAGAGCAGTTTCCTCACACGTACAGAGAAGGGAAAATCCGGAGAGCAGCACACCATCTGTCTTTCCCAAGGTCCTGCTGCCATGACCCACAGGCACACCCAGAAGTGTGCTTACTAATCTATGCATCTCTCAAGTTAAGTAAAATATCACATCTTTTTTTTTTTTTCCTCACAAAAAGTTTAATTAAGAACAGTCTGGTTATCACAAGATCATTGGTTGAGTTGCTGTTAAAGACACACAGGGAAGCCTGAAACATCTTTCACGGGGAACCTCTCTCCACAGGCCTCATGTCTCAGCTTCCCTAGCAGGTTGGACTCTTGCTTTCGTAGTTCTTCTCCTGGGAACTCATCCTCGCTGCCTCCCTGGTGAGCCTTTCTGCCCTCACGGCCTCAGACAGGGCCTTTCTTCCCTCTCGGAAGCTGTCTCTGGATGTCTGTGGAAGTGACCTGGTGGCTGGAGGAGGGTGGTGAAGCATGAAAAACTCCTGGGGTCATCTCTTCTCCAAGCGAACAGACTAGCGTGCAGACTCTGTACCAGAATGGCTGGGGCCCCATGTTGGTGACCTGAAGCCATTATCTCAAAGGTGTTTGCAAAATCCGAGTGGCTTGAGCCTTCTTCTTTGGTGCTTTGTTCCTTGACTTCTGCGACCCCAGGTCGCACAGAACAGCCGGGCCTCTCCAGCTTCTCCCTGGGCCTCACCTTACCTCACCGCCAGAGTGAGCGTGACTCTGGTCCCCAGCCTCAGGAAGATGCGGCTGGTCAGTTATCTCAGGCCTCTCTGGGTGTGGTCTGTGCTGTGGGTTCCGAATTTACTGGAAGCTGGGGGCGGGGCTTGTGGTCCTTTCCAGGCTCTTGTTTTCCTATTGAAAGAACTGGACAGAACAACCAAAGAGTGTAAAGGCTAAAAGAAGAACAAAAAGTAAGAAGTGCTCTGAAGAAGATGAAGTAAAGGAAGGAAGAGAAGAGAAACTAGATCCTACCCGCAGAGCAAGATGACCGTGGTCACTGGTCTGATGGCTACCATCTTTCCTATCCTTCTGACACAGAGGGCAGCTCCACACTGACCCAAAGTCACTGGGCACCTGCGTCCCAGACATGAGGAACAGGTCTCTGTAACTGACTGGCCATGCCCAGTTGCCTCACCAATTGACCACGCCTTACATGACCTCCTGCCCCAGTTTCCTCCACCCCACTTCATCAGTTATACGCCTTCTGACTCCCAGAAATCCGTTGAAACTCTCTGCTGGAGTTTTCTTCTTTCATTCTGTTACCTAGTGTTTATGTCTTTTAATTTCCATACTGTAACTTTATTGAGTCTTGAATGGAAGAGGAAATAGAGATGCAGTTTATGATGATTTTTTTTTCTGCACTGGGGATTGAACTCAGAACCTTGTGCTTACAAGGCAGGCACAGCATCACTGAGCTACATCTCTGGCCCAACAGTTCATAATTTTGAAGAGATTCTAGTACTTTGCTTATTTTCATCTCGTGATTAGTGGTGAGGGCTTTAGGAGTAGGAAGGGTAATTATTCATTGTCCTGCACCTAGAATATAATAGTCATTGTCCAGTCCCCAAAGCAGCGCTGCTGGTTTTCAACAGAGGGAATTTAATATAGAGAATTGATTGTATATATAGAAGACAGGACACAGAGGGCTGGGATGATCTGGAGATTGCCTGAGAGCGGAGGCAAACCCTAGTCCTAAGAGAACAGAAGTGATCGTCAAACAAAAGGAATTTGAGGGTTGTCAGGAACTAGAAGCTCAGGGTGGGGGCTGGGCTGGGGTTTGGGCTCCCTGGGGAAAAATTAGTCACTGTGACTGGTTCTAGCTGGTATCTCTGAGATCTGTGATGAGGCTGATTATGGGGCCAGAAATGCCGACGCAGGAGTCAGCCGGAGCAGCTGGGCTAAGGGCCACAGAAAGGAAAACTAGGGAAAAAGGGAGCCAGTGAGGGCAGCTGTCGGCCTCTCACCTCCCTTCTGAGTTCTCTGGGAACTCAGGAAGCCAACTAAACAGGAAGCCAGACGTCAGAAGAGTCTGGAAAGTATAGTTGTTGCAGGTCCTTTACCCAGCCTGGAAGAGCCCAGGACAGAACTGTGGAGTTGAGTGAAAGTAGAAAAGAAAGGCACAGAGGAGCTAATATCTTTGTTTATACGTGAAATCTTTCTTCAGTGTTTCAGACCTTTTTCTTCAGTGTTGGGAATGGAACCTGTGGCCTCAGACATGTTAAGTGTCTGCTGTACCACTGAGCCCTGGCCCCAGCCTCCAGACTTGTATTTTTGTCTCTCAATCAGCATTTTTCAGTTTCTTCACATGAGTATCACAGGTAAACCCAGATCTTATTTAGTGTGTGTGTGTGTGTGTGTGTGGTACTGAGTATCGAACTCAGGATTTGTGCTTGCAAGGCAAGTGCCAAAACCACTGAGCTAAATCCCCAGCCCAAACCCAGAAAATTAACAAATCCACTTCCCTACCTCTCACTGCACCCTCCAAGCACTTCATGCTAACTTTGAATTTCATTAAGAAGCCAGGAGCAGCCGAGGATTTAGCTCAGTGGTTCGGGCATCTGCCTTGCAAGCTCAAGGTCCCAAATTCAATTCCCTGTACCACATACAACAATACCAGGCTGGTGACTCACCCCGACCAGCAATTAGTACCACATATCACAGTGCTGGGTCTGGTGGCTCACGCCTGTAACCCCAGCACTCGGGAGGCAGAGGCAGGAGGACTGCTGAGTTCGAGGCTTGCCTGGGCTACACAGTGAGCTCAGGGCCAGCCTGAACTACAAAGCGAGACCCTGCCTCAAAAAAAAAAAAAAAAGAAAAGAAAAGAAAAGAAAAGAAAAAGAAACCAGGAGCTAGGTGCTGTTTTCTAGATGAAGGTTGTTTACCAAGCTGAATCATTATTTTCTTCCAAACTTTTCATTTCTGTCTCCATAATGGACAACATTGTGCAGCCAAAGCCCACTGTGGGATTTATTCCATAAAGCTTGTTCTACCTCCACCCACACGTCTCACCCACTGCATTTTGCCATTTCTATTGCTTAGGCAGTGGTGGTGAACCTGTGGCACATTTACCACCGTGGGCTGTTTGTTATCATTGAAAGCTCTAAAACATTTGCCATCACTGGCCCAGGGTCCCTTAATCCCATCTTTTCTCCTAGACTGCCTTTGCTATTGCCCTATTAGACCCTGATTACATTTTCTGTCAACCGCTATTGTCACCTCCTCCCCACTGCTATTTTATCCTTATGTTTATTACTGGAGTGATTTTTGAAATTTACAGATACGCTGGGCATAATGGCCCACACCTGTAATTCTAGAGCACTAACAGGCTGAGGCAGGAAGATTGCAAGTTCAAGCCCAGCCCGGGCAACTTAGTAACTTAGCCTGATCTTTTAATTTCAGAAAAAAATATATACATACATATATTTATAATATATACATATATATTTATAAAATATACACACATATATTTATTAAATATATAAATATACGTATATATAATATACATGTATATATATGTATACATGTATATATGTATACATATATATGCATATATAATAAATAAAATATATAAATATATCAATACAATAAATATAACAAATAAATGTATAATAAATAAATATAAATGTATGTATATATGTGTATATATAATAAAATATATATACATATGTATATATAAAATAAAAAATATATACATATATATGTATATATATGTATAAGGACTAGGGATGTAGCTCAGTGAGAAGTCCCTGGATTCCATCCTTAATACCACAACATGACACAAAATAAAACAAAACAGATCTGATTGGATCAATGTGGAGGTTATGTCTTTGAATGGCTAAAAGTATTAGTGTTGAGTAATTTTCCAGGACTGGTCTAAATGGAGAAGGGAAAGCATTATTCAGTTAGAAAGAGAGGGCCGAATGTGCCAGGAGCATGTTGGAAATTATTGAATTCCCACTGTGTGCAAAGGTTAAAGAGTGGTGTGGAGTGGAGGAAAAAAAAATTGATCTTGACACTTAGAAATTGAAAGGTAAGATGAAAGGAACATGAGGTAAAGATTGGAAAGAGAAGAGAGAAACATAAAATTAGAATCATAACTTTTGTTTCTAATGAGTTGGCAAGTAACAGGCTTTTTTATTAATGCAAAGGAAATTATTTTTCATAAATTCCAGAAGTGTCTATAACCATCATCTATAAAGATGTAAAGAAAAAGACCTCAGTTGATATTTATTGTAAAGGAGAAGAGAAAATGTAAAACAGGGAAAGAAGTTATGGTTCCCTTTTGAAGTTCCAGAGAAGACCAAAGAAAGTAACAAAAACTTGGGACAGTTGCTTTATATGCATGCTTGTGTGTGTGTGTGTGTGTGTGTGTTTCTTAACAAGAGAGGCGCCACCATTTTCATGAGCCTGGAAAGCCAATTTCTGATGTCTACCAAATGATCCTGGGAGGGCCAGGGATTTAACTCAGTGGTTCTGGCACCTGTGTCATTAGCACAAGGTCCTGATTTAGATCCCAGTACAAAAAATAAAAAAGATCCTGAAACCAGAATAGGCAGGCCTGGCCGGAAGCACACCTTGTGGACAATGAATGAGATGTGCTGGTCTGTCCCATACTTTAAGACAATTAAAAATGAGGGAAGAGCATTGTGGAGGCTGACAGTTAATAGAGCATGTGGCATTCATTGCCTTTCATTCCATTAGGCCTGGCAAGAGGTGGACTTTTGAAAACCACACTGAACCCGGCAGCTGAAGTTCCTGAGCTGGAAACCTCATCTTCTAACAAGACATAAAGTTTTCTGGGAAAGAGACTGTGGTTCTTTTCCAGAGGGACCCAATGCTATAAAAGCATGCAGAGGTGATATGTTTGGAGATACCATAAAGTAGCTGTTTAGCTTGATAATAGGTAAAAAGATTGCCATCAAAACTTACTTAGTGCTTTGAGTTTAGATATGTTACTGAAAAACTAAGAAACAGGACCAAGAAAATTATTTTACTTTAAATATGCATTAGGACTCATAATAAAGCTTTTATTTATTTATTTTGGTAGGGGGATTGAACTCAGGACACCATACTCGCCAGGCAGATGCTGTGCCACTGAGCTATGTCCCCAGCCTTTCATAGGAAAGCTTTTACAACAAAATCAAAAGGAATCCTGGTGCTTCAGTGTACAGACTGGCCCAGTTAGTTGGACTGTAGCACATATATGTACAGCAAGCTCGGATGGGCCTGGCTGGGAATCACCTGTTGGATGCACTTGGAAGAAGGGCGGTGAATTTTTTCTAATTTGTTTTCTGAGAAGAAAAAGTTCTTTGTAATTTATCTACCCAGAGGGGACAGTTCTTTCCTAATTTATTCAGTGTTTTGCAGAAAGTAGTATAAACAAAGGCCAAGAGGGCCGGAGATTTACCTCAGTGGTTCCGGCGCCTGCCTCGCAAGCGCAAAGTCCTGAGTTCGATCCCCATAACCACATACAATGCTGGGCGTGGTGATTCACGCTCACCAACAATGAACCAGTAATCAGCACCCCATACCACAGTGCCAGGCGTGGTGGCTTGCGTCTGTCATCCCAGCACTCGGGAGGCAGAGACAGGAGGATTGCTGAGTTTGAGGCTTGCCCGGGCTACATAGTGAGCTGAGGGCCAGCCTGAACTACAAAGCAAAACCCTGTCTCAAAAAAAAAAACCAAAAAAAACAAAGGCCAAGAGGAGGACTTGGAAAGCCATGACAGGGGCTTTGGTTAGGAACATGAAGACACAGATTACAGGCCTTCTTGCACCGGTCACCATGAATGTGGCCCTGACGTCCCTAAGTGTCTACAAAGTCACCTGGGTTTTTTCACAGGGTCAATTTGAAGTAGAAATGCTGGCAATATAGGGAAAAGTACTGTGTCAGTTATAAAGTGCCTTTGAGTCTTTATTTGGGGAACATGTGTGGGGCACCTTCTTATCGACAGGTGTTTTGTTATGTTCTGCAGATTCAAAGCCGAAAGAAACACAATTCTGGCCTTTTTGGGATCTCACAGACAAAGCTGTAGGATACGATGTGTTGTGATAGTAGTGGCCAGGACACTGTGGAAGACTAAGGGGCCCTCTTCATGTGGGACTCCTGGACTTCTGGGACTTCTGGTCAGCAGTTCACAGGGTTAGGTGATTTTTAGGTCCATCCTGTTACTCATATCTGGACAGGAGAGGGGAACACAGAAACACCTCCGGCATGAAGCTACCTTTGTGGGCATTAGGAAGAGAAATTTCCTCTAGAGAGAATAGCAAAATGTGGCCCTTCGCAAGGACCTGAGTTCGATCCCCAGTTACCACATATAATGCTGGGCGTGGTGGCTCACGCCTGTAATCCCAGCACTCGGGAGGCAGAGACAGGAGGATTGCTGAGTTCACGGCGGCTTGCCTGGGCACCATAGTGAGCTCAGGGCCAGCCTGAACTACAAAGCGAGACCCTGTCTCCAAAAAGCAAAAAAAAAATGTGGCCCTTCTGCAAAGACCAGTGAGAAACAGGTAACCTTCCCAGTGGACCAGTAGAGTCCTGGACCTGCGCTCTAGCGAGGCAGAATGAAGTCGTGTCTTGTATTGCAGGAGCACTGTGCCAGCTGTGGCCTCTGCTGCTCAGCATGGCAGCAGTGGGTTCTGTGCATCTTGTATGTGAAGATGGCAGTTTTGTTTGCGAATCAGAGCGGGACACAGCACATGCTTGCAGATGTTCCATGCAGTTCAGGGAAAAGACTTACTTTTGTGAACTTGGCCTCTTCAGTCTGATAAATTCATGACACGGACGGGAACATGTTGCAACTATATGTCAAATTTTGTTTAGTTTTAATTATTTACAACTTAAATTTAAATCTCCACGTGTGGTTAGTAGCTACCATATTCCTTAGAGGACAGTGTTCCTCTAAGATATGGAAACGGAGACTTTGGATTATGTCCCTGGTTTATTCCACAAAAGGATTCCTGTGCCTTCTGAGGTATCCTAGGATGAAGATTACTCCAGACCATCAAGATAGACTGAAATGTCACCGAACACAGTTGATCATTCTATCATTCATTTCTCCAGTGCTCCATGTAGCAGGGTAGGGTCTTGGCTTTTCTTGCAGAGGTAGCAGAGGAGATGCAAAGGCTTGTGGGAAAATCCCCTTCCCAGTGTCAGAAAGGCAGAGGGGGCCTCACATGCAGTCTAGTTATTCCAGGGCCACAGAATAGCAAGCAGGCCTCTGTGAGCACTTTGCTCCAGAGAGAGGTGCAGAAAAAGAAAGGAGAGAACAGTAACATCTCAGAGGCTGCTGCCAAAGAAAACTTCCAACACTCAACAAGAAAGCCAAGCAACCATTTGAAAAAAAGATAAATATATTATAAGATGTGACCAGACAACTGAATATGATAGTGGCCCCAGAACCTTCTCAGAACAAAATTATTGCTCCTTATAGGGTCACCTGAGCTACATTTTCATTCTCTTTTGGAACAGACCCAAGAAGAAAATTCTGGATGGATTGAGCTGATATATAAGTTATGAAAATGCAAAAGGGACTAAAGTATTCTCTCAGAAAATTCCAGTTAGAGAAAAAAACAGTAATAGCTATTTTTTGCACTTGGATATTATGAACAAGGTCAAGTGTATTTAGAGTGACTTTGCTTGTAAGAGTAAAAACCCAAAAGGCGCCTGGCATGGTGGCTCACGCCTGTAATCCCAGCACTCGGGAGGCAGAGAGAGGAGAGTTGCTGAGTTCAAGGCTTGCCTGGGCTACATAGTGAGCTCAGAGCTAGCCTGAACTACAAAGCGAGACTCTGTTTCAAAAAAAAGAAAAAAAAATCCAAAAGGCAAGCAGACCTCTCCCCAAAGAACCCACAATAACCCAGAGAAATAGTTGGGAGTGATAGCATATGCTTGTAAGGCCAGCATTCTGAGAGGCTGAGGCAGGACGATCACAAGTTCAAGCCCAGCCTGGATAGCTCAGCAATTTAGCAAGAACTTGAGGTAAAGAACAAAAAAGCGGGCCGGAGGGTTAGCTCAGTGGTTCCGGCGCCTGCCTCTGCCTCACAAGCGCAAGGTCCTGAGTTCGATCCCTGGTAACCACATATAATGCTGGGTGTGGAGACACGCCCACCAACAATCAACGCCGCATACCACAATGCCGGACGCGGTGGCTCTCATCTGTAATCCCAGCACTCGGGAGGTAGAGACAGGAGGATTGCTGAGTTCGCGGCGGCTTGCCTGGGCACCATAGTGAGCTCAGGGCCAGCCTGAACTACAAAGCGAGACCCTGTCTCAAAAAGCCAAAAAAAAAAAAAAAAGAACAAAAAAGGGCTGGGAATGCAGCTCCGTGTGAAGGCCCTGAATTTAATCCCCAAGAACAAACAAAACAAAACCCGGAGAGGAGGAACGGGTGAGGGGGAATGGATACTTTGTGTAATTGCCAAATAATGTGTTTCTAGAGTACAGTAAAATGAATAAAATACCTCTGTGTCCACCAGCATGTATAGATTTCCAGGTTAAGAATGGGCAAAGTATGTAACAAAAGAATATATAAAAACAATGAGAAGCCGGATATTTAGCTTAGTGGTTCCAGTGCCTGTGTAGCAAGCGCAAGGTCCTGAGTTTGATTCCTGTTAACCACATACAACAATACCGGGCTTGGTGACTCACACCCACCAGCAATCAGTACCACACACCACAGTGCTGGGCGTGGTGGCTCACACCTGTCATTCCAGCACTGGAGAGGCACAGGCAGGAGGATTGCTGAGTTCATATACAGCTTGCTTGCGCTATATAGCGAGCTCAGGACTAGCCTGAACTACAAAGCGAGACCCTGTCTAAAAAAACAAACAAAAAAACCACACACTATAAACCAAAAAATGAATAACAACAACAACAACAAAAGAAACAGCAAGATGGAGTAACACTGGATGATGTGCGGGTCCACATAAGTAGTAATGATTATTACAAAAAAAGTCTTTACCTCTGGGGGCAGGAGAGAGTGGGGTCAGAGACAGGCAGCATCAGTGAGCCCCACACCTTGAATGGGAGGAGGTGTCTGAATGCCTGGAGGAGCGGAGGACCCTGCAGGTGACCTCTCAGAGCCTGCAAGAAGAACCCAGATGTGGAAGCCACGTAGAAGAAGATTCACCCGTTTCCCAGCCCACAAGGAGGCAGATGCGTGGAGTGTAGAGAAGTCTACCTTGAGTCAAGTCGTGTGTTCTGGGTCCAGAGAGCAAACCAAGCTGCAACTGGAGGGGGAGGTTGAGGGGCAGCTGGCCAGGGAGGGGCCCCAAGGAGAGGGCGGAGGACAAGCCCTGCACTAAGGCTGAAGCTCGGTGAAGAGCAGGAGGATCGGCAGGACGCGGAGGGAGGACGCCGGCCTGCAGTGGGCTCCACGGGGCAGCCGCACAACGGCCTGCACTCTGGCCGGGCCTGGACAGGCGGGAGCGTGCCGAGGGGCGCCTGACTGGGGTCGGGATGGGCAGCCCTGAGCCCAGGCCCCATGGGAAAGGAACTTCTGCGAAACTGCTGTGGCAGTTTTTGTGCCTGTATTTGGCCTGTGGCATTTTTTTCTCCACACGAAATAACTATAAAGTTTTTAATAAAAAAAAACGACCGGAAGTCGCCTGAGGGAAACCTATCCACAACTGGGAGCAACCGGAAGTGAAGCCCACTGACTGAGGCGCTGCGATCCTCTGCCCATTCCTGGGCACGTTCTTACCAGTTGTTCACCCGCTGAAGGCCTTGTTCTGCCAGCTTTTACTTGTGCGTCTTCTCCACACGTGGAGACCCAACTGGAAGGGACCGAGAAGTTCCGAAAAAGAATCAGCATAAAATAGGTAAGGAATTTTTTAAAGAGACGGTCATCTCGCCGTTCTCATTTGCTTCAGTTGGCACGGGACCTAGAACAGGAGTGAAGGGTATGGATTCAGGAACTGACTGTTTGGGTTCAAATTTCAGCGGGCCCAATTTCTAGCTATGTGTTCTTGAGCTGCCTGCCTAACCTCTCTGTGGCGTCATTTATAAAAACGTGAACGTCATTTATAAAAAGTCATTGACGTCATTTATAAAAATGTGAACACCAGTGTCTAATTTAGGTATGACATGAGGATTACGTGAATTAACCTGTATAAAAACCTCAGAACACTTGTGTATATAAGGAAATTACAGTTACTGTTTGTTCTACCCTTAATATCAAAGTTTCTTGGACTGAATTACAGCCTTAACCAAACGACATGATAGCTACTGATCGCTCAAGAAGAGGTGAATGTGGTGGGGTTGGAGTAGGGAAAGAAATTATCTGGTAGATACAGGTAGAGAGAAAGAGTAGAGATAAAAAACCTAGGTGTAGCCGGGCGTGGTGGCTCAGGCCTGTAATCCCAGCATACGGGAGGCAGGAGGATTGCTGAGTTCGAGGCTTGCCTGGGCTACAGAGTAAGCTCAGGGCCAGCCTGAACAACAAAGCAAGACCCTGTCTCAAAAAAAAAAAAAAAGAAAGAAAAAAAAAAAACCTAGGTGTAGAAGATTTCAGTGCTTGATTGTGTGTGTGGGTGGGTGTTTGTGATACATGGAGCTCGAACTCGGGCCCTATTTGCTTCCAAGCTAGGTACTTTACTACTTCAGCTAAATTCCTGGTACTTCGGTATTTGGTGTTAAAAACAGTTGGTAAACTTACCGGATGAGACTGGATACATTTTTTTTTTCTTCCCATTTCCTTTAAAATTTGTTTCTTTTCTTTTTCTTTCTTTCCTTCCTTCATTCTCTGCTCCCCCTCCTTTTTTTCTCCTACCCTCCTCTCCCATCCCCCCCCTTCTTTCTCTGTCTTTTTGTGGTAGGAGGCATTAAGCCCAGGATTTCATACTGAGCTAGAGTCCTCCTTTTTTATTTTTATTTTGAGACAAGATCTGGTTAAGTTCCCTTGGCTAGCTTGAAGTTTTTTTTTTTTTTTTTTTTTTTAGCTTGAAGTTTTGACCTCCTGCCTCAGCACCACCGTGGCCAGTTCACTGTCTATATTTTATTGAATAGAACCTCTCCCCACTACTATTCAAGTGAGAAATGTTATCCTTACTTCATTTATCCTGTGTACTGTCGGACTGGTTTGGAATTCTGTTTTCCCACATGTATTTTTGTAATGATTTGAATGGAAAGTGGTGGATATGAAGGAGGGAAAGGATAATAGTTTGTCATCTAGAATGTACATGCAGAGTTATTAATAGCACACACGTGACAGAACTTGGAAATGGGGTGCAAGCTTGTTTGTTTCCTTTTTTAGTTTTTTTGAGACAGGGTCTCACTTCAGGCTGGCCCTAGTGCTGGCGTTACAGGCATGAGCCACCATGCCCAACACTATGGTTATGTGATAAGAGGGATCGAACTCAGGACCTTGTGCTTTTCAGGCAGATGTTGGAACCACTGAGGTAAATCCCCTTGATTTGAAAAAGAAAAAGCAAACAAATTACTGTGTCATTTCATTCTGGCTTACCATAGAAAATATTTGGGCATTTAACCATTTAGTTCCCTGCTTTATTTACTGATGGTGGGCAAATAAAGCGTATAATGTTTTACTTTACATTTTTTCAGGTTTTAGTAACTAGAGGTTTGAAAATAGTATTTTTTTTAGTCACATCTGTACTGTATGTATGTATGTATGTATGTATGTTTGTATGTATATATTTATTTATTTATTTTGAGATAGGGTGCTGCTTTGTAGTTCAGGCTGGCCCTGAGCTCACTATGTAGCCCAGGCAAGCTTCAAACTCAGCAGTTCTTCTGCTTCTGCCTCCCAAGAGCTGGGATTACAGGCATGAGCCACCATGCCTGGTATTGTGGTATGTGGTATTGATTGCTGGTGGACATGAGTTACCATGCCTGTTATTGTATGGGGTCACTGGGATTGGACTCAGGACCTTGTGCTTGCTGGGCAGGTACTGGAAACACTGAGCTAAATCTCTGGCCTTCTTTTATTTTTTTGAGACATGGTCTCACTGTGTAGTTCAGACTGGCCTTGACCCACTATGTAACCCATGCTGGCCTCGAACTCATGGCGCTCCTCCTGCCTCTGCCTCCTGAGTACTGGGATTATAGGTATGTGCCACCACACCTGGCAAAATTTTGTTTTATTTTGTTCATTGCTTTTTTTTTGATCCCAGGAATTGCACCCAAGGTCTCACACTTGCCAGGAAAGCATTTAGTGATGAGCTATACCCCCAGCCAAATTTAAATTTTAGATACTCAGGTTACTCTGCTGTTGTCAGTCAAAGTTATGTAAATTGATGTCCTTTTCATTGGGCATTGCCAATTACAGTGCACGGACATTGGCATTTATGCTAGTATTAGGACTACAACAAATTTCTCTAGACTTCAAACCAAGAATTGAAAATTAAGTTGCTAGATAACCCTTAGATAATCCTCTGAACTGGTTAAACTTCCTCCCAGTTCTTCTATTTTTATTGAATGCCTAATTTGTGTCAGTCATATTGATTCTAACGACACTAAATCTAATGATGGTCTTTTTTGGGAAAGACTTCATTAAGGTTTGAATTCACTTGGCTTCCTCTGTCACTGTGTCCGTTGGCATTGACTTTCTTTTTATGTTTATTGATTTCTTGTTCTGCATGTGCTTTTCCCTATAGCTGTCAGTCTGAAATGATTTTCTTCTCACAAGAAAGGCCAGGTCACTCTCTAGGGAGCATTAAACGAGTTTCTGGTGCTTTCATTCAAAGAGTGTTTTAGACAAGGAATTGGCCTGACTCAGGTCTTCTCATGTGATTTTACTTGACTTATTTATCATTTGTCTTTGTCTTAAAACCAAGAAATCTTAGTATCTGTCTTAGTGTGTGGTCTCAGGTTTGGGAGGAATGACTTTTAGAAACACTAAGAACACCTTTGGATCATTGACCTAATCAACATAGTGAAAAAATGTCCCAAACTCTCAGAAACTGCAGATAATTTATAAGGAAAATGAAAAAGGATCTACCGAGAGAGTGTTTCACTACCTATGATAATTTGCTTTTGCAACTGTGTTAAACAAAAGAAATTACTAATCATAGGAATGACACCAACTTTCTACCAGTGCAGATATTTCTAATTAATTCCTTGGCTATTAAACCTTAGAGACTAATCTAGATAAGCAATAAAAAATTAGGGTGAGCAGAGAGGTGGATAAAGTTTTCCTTTTTTTGACTGTCAGCATTATTGGTCATATTTTCCCACTCTTCTGAGTAGCAAACCATTAGTTGCAAACATAGCTGGGAAAAGTTTGAAGTATTAAGTATTCCCTATGTAGCTATTAAAATAAAATTTCCATCCATCTCTGTATTCCAGAATGAAGTGATTCTAAGGAAAGTAATAACTCAATATTCTTTTGTTATGCCAACTTCCTACAGAAGAGAACGAACTGGTTTCTGAGTTTGGCTAGAAAGTAACAGGCCCCATATTTCTTTCTAGCATATTATGACCATTTTGGAAAAGAAGCATCAATTTTCTTTTTAAATATGTATAATCATTTTTCCAAGAATACCAAAAGTGAACATATTTGTCCCTGTTTTCTCCCTGGTTTTGAGTCATACAATTATTTGTCATCCATAACTCTAGATGACTCCATTGTACCGTTCTTAAATTCCTTGGTTGGGTGAGTCATAAGCCTAGATTGAAGAGAGACTCAATTTCCTGCAGCTAGGGGTCAGCAAAGGTGCTGGTTCCACTGCTTTCCACAATAAATGGTGTCAAACATTAGAGTTGTGGATTCTGTGGTTTCTGCATGTATTTGGGAAATGTATAGAACTGTATTGGATTCGTTCTTCCCCAAAGCAACATCTCTGTACACTGCTCAACTGTCATAGTGCTTTATAACTTGTCAGGTAAATGACATGTGTTTTGATTCCAGTGCTTTGGTCCCTTCATTCCTCATATGTTGAAATCTAATGCCTGTTGTGATACTAACAGGAGGCAAGGCTTTGGGAATTGATTAGGTCTTGACTGAGACTTGTGTCTTTATAAAAGTGGTCTAGGAGAGACTCCTATTTGTCCACCTTGTGCGGAGAGAGCCAGAGGGCCTTGTCTGTGAACCAGCAGTGGTCTTTCAGCTGTCAGTCCATCTGCTGGTGCCTTGATAAGAGATTTATTTCCCAGCTGTCAGAACTGTGAGAGAGAAATTTCTCTCTTTTTAAATTTTTTTGGTGCCTGGCACTGTGCTCATAGCCTTGCACAATGATGGGTAACTACTCTATCACTGAGCCATGTCCCCAGCCTAAAAGAGAAGCATTTATTGGTAATAAGTTGCTGTACCTGGTTTAGGATATTTTGTTATAGCAGCACAAACAGACTATGAGAATTTACTGTGTTATCATGGTATCTTGAAAGCCCTGAGTAGGGTGGTAGTAATTACTATCTCCTCTTCATAAAACATAGAAACTGAGGATCAAAGATAAAATTAAAAGGATCTTTCAAGGTCATTCATCTAGAAAATAGTGAAAACAGAGCCTCCAGATCCAGAAAGATGCAGTTATAACAAAAATTAACAGAAGCAAAAGCAGCCTCAGAATTAACAGCACCAGCAAATTCAGTAATGAGAGGATCAGGGCTCAAGATGTAACTATTTCCTAGTTATGCACTTGTGGACTTGATAGGCAAGTGATTTTATTTCTAAGCAGCACATCCTCTTCCATACAAACAACCCAGTGTTACATGCCAGAGTTTCACAAGCACCTCTCTCATGTGTGGATTATTATAAAACACAACTACTTTGTATTTGTATTCTTTGCATGAATGCTCATTTTTTTTTTTTTTTGGGACAGGGTATTGCTTTGTAGTTCAGGATGGCCCTGAGCTCACTATGTAGTACAGGCAAGCCTGGAACTCAGCAATCCTCCTGCATCTGCCTCCCTAATGTTGGGATTACAGGCTTGAGCCACCATGCTTGGGTGCATGAGTACTCTTGGTAGAAAATATTTTTTACTGTTATTAATCAAGAAAATCATGACTTCAGATTTGAAGAATGTTTACTGCCCAATGAATGCAACTGTTCTTTTTCTATATTTAAAATATTTTTTCCAGGCATGGTGATTCATGCCTATAATCCCAGCATTGGAGAGGCAGAGGCAGGAGGATTGCTGAGTTCGAGGCTTGCCTGGGCTACATAGTGAGCTCAGGGCCAGCTTGAACTACAAAGCAAAACCCTGTCTCAAAAAAAAAAAAGTTAGAAATAGTCCTTTTCTAAGTTCTAACCTTTTACTTCTTTATCCATATAATGAAGTTATTGTAATAATAATAACCAACTTATAGGGTTTTTTTTTCTTTGAGACAGGGTCTTGCTTTTTAGTTCAGGCTGGCCCTGAGCTCACTATGTAGCCCCGGCAAGCCTCAGACTCAGCAATCCTGTCTCTGCCTCCCGAGTGCTGGGATTATAGGTGTGAGCCATTGCACCTGGCATTGTGGTGTGTGGTACCGATTGCTGTTGGGTGTGAGTCACCACACCTAGCACTGTGGTATGCAGTTACTGGGGATCGAATTTGGGACCTTGTGCTTGCAAGGCAGACTCTGGAACCACTGAACTAAATTCCTGGCCTATTTCTATCATTTTTAATATATATTGTACTAGTATATGACTGTCTTCGTGCTCCCTATAAAAATGAAAATTATAAAAGAATGAGGTAAAAGATATTGGTAGTATTTCTCATATATTTTCTTCTTTTCTGTCTCCAATTACTTCTTGAATTGTACAATTCCCATTAGAAGTTGCCCTTCTAGAATATTAAGAAAACATTAGTAGCAGACTGTGTTTATCAAGAACATATGGAATCTTGTCATCTGTTTTTATGATTCAGTTTCTTTGGTCTGAACCAAACACTAATTTCCAAGTACAGATTTCTAGAATTAGAGCCTGTAGGCATGTCTCATTCTAATGGGAGAATTGGTGTCATGAAGTAACTTGAAAAGATTAAAGCTATTAATATTAACCAATAATTGTGGGGCCATTTAATATGAAACACTGATAAAGTCCATATGTGTAAGGCTTTATGTCAACACTTACGGGTTGTGATAAGAGTGAATATTTATGTTCCTCCACAATTCATAAGTTGAAATCTAATCTTCAGTCTGATATTAAGAGATAGAACTTTAGGGGGGGCTGATTATGTCCTGAGGGTAGTTTTGTGAATGGGATTAGTGCCCTTAGAGGATCCAGAGATCTGCCTTGTCATTTCTGTCATGTGAGGGCCCAGCAAGAAGAAGGCTTTCTATGAACCAAGCTCTTGCAAGACATTGAATCTTCCAGTGCCTTTCATGTGGATTTTCTAGTTTCTAAAACTGTGATAATTTAGTATCACCAACCAAGTTTGTGGTATTTTATTAGGGCAGTCTAAATGGTCTAAGACAGAAATAGGTACCAAGAAGAGGAAGTGCTTCTGTAACAAGTAACAAAATGTGGAACCACTTTGAAAACTGGGTGACATGCAGAAGCTGGAAGAGTTGGGAGGTGCACGCTAGAAAAAGCCTACATCACCACAGAGAATCTTTTCAAGGCAATTGTAATGAAGGCTCATTATCAAAACAGAATGACAGAGAACTTGAGTTTTCTTAGAGATACTTAATTTCTGACAATACCAGAAGGAATATGGATAGTCAGGGCAATTCTGATGAGAGCTCACAGAAAAGAGGGGCATGAAGAGTAGAGGAACGGTGATCTTTCTTATAAAGTGGCACTGAATTTGGCTGAATTTGTGTTTGTGACCTAGTGTTTTGTGGTAGGTAGGTAGAACTTACAAACAATAAGTTCACGAGTTATTGGGTGAAGATACTGGCTTGGATATTGGCTGAAGAAACTTGTAAGTGTGCTGGGGATTTAGCTCATGCAGTACTGCGCCTACCTTGCAAGCACAAGGGCCCAAGTTTGATATCTGATACAGGAGGGAAAAAAAGAAAGGAAATTTCTAAGCAAATGTTGAAGGAGTGATGTGCTTTTGCAAAGAGAGAAGTAATTTAAAGAGAGGACTGGGTTGGGCCGGAGGGTTAGCTCAGTGGTTCCGGCGCCTGCCTCGCAAGCGCAAGGTCCTGAGTTCGATCCCCGGTAACCACATATAATGCTGGGTGTGGAGACACACCCACCAACAATCAACACCGCATACCACAATGCCAGAGTGGTGGCTCACGCCTGTAATCCCAGCACTTGGGAGGCAGAGACAGGAGGATTGCTGAGTTCGAGGCTTGCCTGGGCACCATAGTGAACTCAGGGCCAGCCTGAACTACAAAGTGAGACCCTGTCTCAAAAAAACAAAAAAAAACAAAAAAACAAAAAAAAAAAGAGAGGACTGGGTTGTAGTTTAGCAGCATTGTACCTGCCTGGCAAGCATAAGGTCCTGAGTTTAAAGAAAAAAAAGTTAATCAACTGGGATACAGACATAAACATTTTCAAATTATATTATTGAAAGAAATAAGACACCTGTGTGGGAGAGAGCACTAGGATGTGGTCAGATGGTCAGCCATCTCAAAGGAGCTTTCCCCTAAGACAGGAAGGGAAGACCCTGGGGGGCAATGCAGGGATTATCAGCATTCTTTACATTCATCAGAGGCACACTGTGAATGGTAGGAAGGGGCCTGGGGAGGAATGGTTTCAAAGCAGGGGCTCCTGGTGCCTGCTGTCTCCTCACACGTCAAAGCTCTGGGCTCCTTGGCATCCAAAGAGAAGCTCCTGTAGGTCCTGGTGTGGCATGGGGTGTGCCCCGCTGAGCTGTGACTGCAAAGGAAGGTCCTCCCAGTAATGTCAGGGGTCTGGCTTTCCAGCCTCAAGAGTTTGGGGCAGAGGCGGAGACCTGCTGCAGGGTGAGTCTCCCTGGACCTCTGAGCTCAAACCTTGTCTGGAAAGTTTGTAGGAGCAGCAGTGAAGGCAATATTCATGCCCCAGTGTGTCCAAAAGAGAATCTCTGAGTCATGGGGAGGAGGTCACTTAGAATAGAAAATATTCTAAGGGAAATGGGGATAGGGGTAAATAATGAGGGGAAGAAAATTTGTGATTGTAAAAAAAAGAGGGAAACAAAGCTTATGTATATGGGGGTAGGGAGTTGTAGGGTAGGTAGAGAAATGGGAAAAAATGAGAATTAAGTCTCATCATATACTGGTACAAATTCTCAATGTTGAGTGTGATCATGATGTGTATATAAAATGTACCTATTTCACAATTGAAAAAAGAATGAAGCAGAGAAAAAAAAAAAGTTATCCCTGAACACTAAGGCTTAATGCGATTTAATGTGTTGGGTTTGGTTTTTGCATTTACCTGTGACTTGCCACTTCAATCTTCTTTCTTCTCTCAGATTTCTTCTTTTTAGAATGGGAGTGTCTGCCTGTGTCTTTCCCATGGTTGTATTTTGGAAGCATGGAACTCATGTGGGTTGACAGATTCACAGGTGAAGAGGATGGGCCTCAAGATGAATCATACCCTGAATCTCACCCATATCCAACTTTAGCAGATATTGAGATGAGACTTTGGATTTTTTTTTTTGGTGGAACTGGGGATCGAATTCTGGCCCTTGTGTTTCCAAGGTAGGTGTGGTACCACTTGAGCTAAATCCCGGGCTTGAGACTTTGGATTTTAATAAAACTAAGTTTATTTGTTTTATTTTGTTTTTAGTCTAGGGGATTTGAAAGCAGCACCTTGTGAGTACCAGACAAATGTGCTACCACTGAACTATATCCCCAGAAGAGATTTTAAACTTTAGAGTTGAAACTGGAATTAGTTAAGACTTTGGGGCTGTTGGGATGTAACAATTATATACTGTGTCAGACTAAATGTTTAGGGGACCCCAGGATCCAATGTTGAAATCTGACCCTTAGTACCATGGTGTTAGGGGTGGAGCTTTGGGTGGTCACTAAGTCAGGATGGCAGAGTCTCATGAATGAAATGAGACCTTAAAGAGTTCCTGTACCGGGCTAGAGGATTAGCTCAGTGGTTTTTTGGTGCCTGCCTTGCAAGTGCAAGGTCCTGAGTTTGATCCCTGGTAACCACATACAGTGCTGGGCGTGGAGACTCACACCCACCAGCAATCAATACCACATACCACAATGCTGGGCGTGGTGGCTCATGCCTGTAATCCCAGCACTGGGGAGGCAGAGACAGGTGGATTGCTGAGTTCCAGGCTTGCCTGGGCTACATAGTGAGCTCAGGGCCAGCCTGAACTACAAAGTGAGACCCTGTCTCAAAAAAAAAAAAAAAGAAAAGAGTTCTTGTACCTTCAGTGATAGGAAGGCACAGTGACAAGATGGTAGTCAGTGAACCAGGAAGTGAGCCTTATCACACATGCACTCTTTTGGCAACTTGATCTTGGACTTCCTATCCTCTGGAACTGCAAGAAATAACTAATTATTGTCTCTAAAACCCTTCTTGACGCTTTTTAATAGTATCCTAAATGGATTAAGGTAAGGAGCAAATCCTATCTCAGGAATGTGCTTAATAACTTTAGTAAACCACAGGAAAGAATATCCAGGAGAACAGGAAACATCATTGTTTTATTTGCTTCTTACCACAGCTTTGTGATCTTGGCATTCATCCTTCTCCCATTTTTTGATAAGAAAATGAAACTCTGAGCTGTTTTCAGAGGTTGGGGATATGCTCTTCCGGAAAGCCAGCTGGCACTCTCCGCAGTTGCTGGCAACCGCAGCCCAATATTTTCTTGCTCTGGTTCTCTCCTTTATGAGGACCCTAGTGATGTGTTACCCATGTTCCTAGATGTAATGTCCCCTCACCCCTCTAAAATGTCCAGTAACCTACAGAGAGTCTTCCTGAAACCAGCAGAGAAAAATTCAGGCAATGCCTCACACCGACGCAGAATGAGATGACATCAACATTAGAAAACTGCACCTGGGCTGGAGATTTAGCTCAATGGTTCCAGCGCCTGCCTGCAAGTGCAAGGTTCCTGGTTTGACCCCGGTAACCACATACAACAATACCATGCGTGGTGGCTCACGCCCACCAGCAATCGGTACCACATACCACAAATGCTGGGTTTGGTGGGCTCAAATCTGTAATCCCAGCACTTGGGAGGCAGAGGCAGGAGGATTGCCTAAACTACATAGTGAGCTCAGGGCCAGCCTGAACTACAAAGTGAGACCCTGTCTCAAAAAAAACAAAACAAGGGCCGGAGGGCTAGCTCAGTGGTTCCAGCGCCTGCCTTGCAAGCGCAAGGTCCTGAGTTCAATTCCCGGTAACCACATATAATGCTGGGCGTGGAGACTCATGCCCACCAACAATCAATACCACATACCACAATGCTGGGCGTGGTGGCTCACACCTGTAATCCCAGCACTCGGGAGGCAGAGACAGGAGGATTGCTGAGTTCGTGGTGGCTTGCCTGGGCTTCGTAGTGAGCTCAGGGCCAGCCTGAACTACAAAGCGAGACCCTGTCTCCAAAAAAAAAAAAAAAAAAAAAAAAAAAAAAAAAAAAAAAAAAAAAAAAAAAACAAGACAAGACAAAACAAAACAAAAAACCCAAAAAAACTGTACTCAAGAAAGCAAAGGCCAGGGATGTATCTCAGTGGTTCCGTGCCTACCTGGTAAGTGTAGGGTCCTGAGTTTGATCCTCAGTACTGAAAAAAAAAAAAGAAAAAGGACAAGAAGGATTTTCAAGAAAGCACTAATGCATTGTAATTGGAGAGTGATGCTGAATTTGAAAAGATGTTTTGTCTTCCTAAACATTTGAGAGTTGCCTAACCTGAATTCCTGACCATTTGGGGTTGGGAAAGGTTTGATTAGTAGTTTGGTGAAGAGCAGTACATACAAGTTATGTGAAGGAGGAGAAAAACATTTTTGTAAGAAAAGAAAAGCAATAACTATTAAGAAGATGGATCATACAAAGAAGAGAAAAACCTAGAGTGCTTTTCACACAGGAACAAATGGGGAAATAAATGCCACTACTTCTGAACCCCTTAGCACTTATTTTGCTAAGTTCAGAAATACCACAGCATAACATTTTCCCAAGCACAGCAAACCAGAGAGGAAGAAAACACAGATATAAAACATGGTTCCCAAGAGAAGCAGCAGAAAGATGCATCAAAGTCAAATGTTATTTTTGAACAAAGTCATTCCTTTAATAAAAATTATAATGAAAATACCACCAGAACTGGAAGACATAATCCAAGATGAAAAAATAAGATTTAAACAGGTGCTAAGAGAGAAAGAAGCAGTTCTTGAAGAAATATGTAAGCAAATGCCACAAAAATAACAAAATGTCCTATACTTTTTTTTTTTTTTTTTTTTTTGCTTTTTGAGACAGGGTCTCGCTTTGTAGTTCAGGCTGGCCCTGAGCTCACTATGTAGCCCAGGCAAGCCTGGAACTCAGCAATCCTCCTGTCTCTGCCTCCCGAGTGCTGGGATTACAGGCGTGAGCCACCACGTCCGGCATTGTGGTAAACGGCATTGACTGTTGGTGGGCGTGTCTCCATGCCCAGCATTATATGTGGTTACCGGGGATCAAACTCAGGACCTTTCGCTTGGGAGGCAGGCGCTGGAACCACTGAGCTAACCCTCCGGCCCAAAAATGTCCTTTACTTAAAGACTTCCATGAAATAACTTTTTAAAATAGGCCTTCTTTACTAATACAGTAGTCACTTGAATCTACCAGGGATATATGCCATGATCCCCAGTGGCTGTCTAAAATCAAAGACCACACTGAAACCTGGAGTTCCTTGACAGTCATGCCAATATCTGAAACAGCTACTTAAATACCAGTGTAGTATTTGAGTGATTTATGTTTTGAACAGAACAGTGTAATATTTCACTGCACTACTCAGAATGACATACAATTTAAACAGGAATTATTTTTTTCCTGGAGTTTTCCATTTAGTATTTTGGATACTGCCAAAATAAAAGCCAAAGAATGACAATTGTAAGTTAATTATAGATGCCTTCTGAAAGTGTTTTTGACTTGTTTTTATCATCAACTGGTTATAATTTTTTTTTTTTTTTTGTGGTACTGGGGACTGATTTTGGGTCCTTGTGCTTCTAAGGTAGGCGTGTTACCACATGAGCTAAATCCCCAGCCCTGATTATAAAATTTTATTTAAGGGACACAGAAAGCTTGATTAACATGAGATGTGACTAATACACGTTATCTTTAGATACCTTATTTAGAAGAATTTCTTTTTTTTGCTTTTTGAGACAGTGTCTCGCTTTGTAGTTCAGGCTGACCCTGAGCTCACTATGGTGCCCAGGCAAGTCGCCGTGAACTCAGCAATCCTCCTGTCTCTGCCTCCCAAGTGCTGGGATGACAGGCGTGAGCCACCACGTCCGGCATTGTGGTATGCGGTGTTGATTGTTGGTGGGCGTGTCTCCACACCCAGCATTATATGTGGTTACGGGGGATCAAACTCAGGACCTTTCGCTTGCGAGGCAGGCGCTGGAACCACTGAGCTAACCCTCTGGCCCCGAAGGAGAATTTCTTTATTTTTCTAATGGCTTAACTAAAATTCCCCAAATTTGGGTATTTGTACAGCTTTTTTGTTATTGAGTGTTTAGCTAAATTTCTCATGTGTTGCTCTAACAGTAGTTATTATATACTGTTGAAATTCTGCAGTTCAAGAGGAGAAGTGAGCTGTAAACATAATTTTATCCTTGAGTTTGTGTATGTAGCCCAGGCAAGCTTTGAACTCACAGTGATCCTCCTGCCTCTGCCTCCTCAATTCTGGGATTACAGGTGTTAGCCACCATGCCTGGCTTCTGTATATCTACTTTTGATCCCCTTACTCATACCTTCTAAAAAAAGAAACGAGAAAGAAAATGAGGCTCAGAGTTTGAGTGCTATGCCTGAAGTCACCCAGTGAGTAAGGGCTTATCAAGCACAGAGCCACTATTCCTGGGGCTGAGCCAGTGCTCTCTGTCTACTGCCTGGCAAGCACCTGGATGTGGGTATTTTTAGTCATTTTTGATGTGAGAAGCGATGGCACAAAGTGTTCCTGAGATGGGGACTCGGTATTTTCTTTCCTTCAAAGGACTAAAGCCAGCAGCATGGCTGAGAATCATGAAAAACATAGCAAAAGACCAAGACAGGCAAAATCAGTTAGCACATGATGCAAGTAAGAACAAATGGAGGCCTTGGGAGAAAACCTCTGTAAGGGTAAGCAGTCATCACATTTTGTCAAAACTAATGTTTTTTTCTGATTCTAGTAGGAATGCTAGTTATTGGAAAGTAAATCTGAGAAGCTAGACATTTAATAAATTTACTAATCTGAATAAGCGTATGTGAGAAGTAAAAAGGGTGAGAGGAGAGGTGAGTATGGTGATCATTTTCTTTAGATAAAATCTTTTGAGCTGGGTGTGATCTTCAAGAAAAGTCATATAGGCTCTTAATATTGTTGAAATTTAGCTGTTACTCTTACCTTTCTTTCCTACTTTTTTCTGTTTCTTTCTACTTTCCACTTCTGTATTCTCTTGCCTATGAGTGCCCATTCTAATGGACCTTTGATTTACAAACTCGATTTGTTCACAGGCTTGTTATAATTCAATGGTCAATTGAAAGGTCAGGCTTTTCCACACAGCCTTCAAAGTCTCTCTTCTGCATAATGGTATATCTCAGTGTCCTTAGAGAGACACTGGCCCAAGATTTTTTTTTTTTTTTTTTTTGCTTTTTGAGACAGGGTCTCGCTTTGTAGTTCAGGCTGGCCCTGAGCTCACTATGGTACCCAGGCAAGCCGCCGCGAACTCCGCAATCCTCCTGTCTCTGCCTCCTGAGTGCTGGGATGACAGGCGTGAGCCACCACGTCCGGCATTGTGGTATGCGGTGTTGATTGTTGGTGGGCGTGAGTCTCCACGCCCAGCATTATATGTGGTTACCGGGGATCGAACTCAGGACCTTGCGCTTGCGAGGCAGGCGCCGGAACCACTGAGCTAACCCTCCGGCCCTGGCCCAAGATTTTGAATCTCACACAGTAAAGGACATTGTCATGTTCCTTCCAGAACTCTTTACAGGTGAAATCTGTATCTGAGACCATCTAAGAAGCACAAGCAGCCGGCCGGCGTTTGGGTCACAACTCAAGACTTTGGTCATAAATTAAAACTAAAATACCATTTGTAACCCAAGTTGTTTGTATGTCAGGCCAGTCAAAACTCAAGGGTCCACTATATTTTCCATCTGAGGCAGATTGAGGCTGTGGAGACTGCACAGAATCGGAGGATGTATCTATACCACATTTTCTACAAAGCTCACCCAGTGCTGGACACTTAAGTTGATTTCAAAACTTGACCATTACAAATAAGGCCACAATAAACATGGCACTGAGGGAATCTCCTACGGACAGTGATTGCATTTCCTTTGGGTAGACAGGCATACTTTGGACATATTGCAGGTTTGGTTCCAGACCATTGCAATAAGACAAGTATCAGTACCAAGGCAGATAACTATTTCTGAGTGGATGTAAATGCTATGTTTAACCTGCACAATAGCATTTGCTTAATAATGTACATAACTGTAATGAAAAAATAGTTTATTGCTAAGATGCAAATGATGCTGTGAACCTCAGGACATTATAATCTTTGTGCTTAATGGTGGAACTTGCCTCCATGTTGATGGCTGTGGACTGATCATAGTGGTGGATCTTATTTTTTGATAGAATTTTAAATTGTGTCTTTAATAGTTTAATTGGCTTCCTCAGATTGGCTGCCAAGTCCCATGGGCACCATGATCTTTATGAAAATAATGGTACCCAACTGCCAGTGTAGCTCTTCCTACCAGATGCTGACCCAATGAGTTCAACCACTGGTGTTTTTCATGGGAACTGGTGCTTTGCTCAGCATTTATATCTTTCTCAAAGCTGTGGTAAAGGTCTTAGACCTTGGGGGATGTAGTTGGGGCTGATATTTAAGTTGCCCTGGCAATTTGGACTTGTTCTTCTTGCTTCTTAGGTCATTGCAAGTATTTTCCACCATGTTATACTATCTGGTTTCTCATCCTCACTTAGCACAGGCATCAGAATCCAGCTTTGAGTTAATTAAACAACAGAAATCACTTAGAAGTAGCCTGGGTTACCTAGAACTGGTATATTGGATCCAGATTTTTTGGC
This sequence comes from Thryonomys swinderianus, assembly GCA_004025085.1. NCBI lineage: Eukaryota > Metazoa > Chordata > Mammalia > Rodentia > Thryonomyidae > Thryonomys > Thryonomys swinderianus. The sequence goes on from PVIC010005122.1 coordinate 30,111, forward strand.
ATGTGCTTTTATTTTGTAAATTTAGTGAATATAAAATTATACTCCTCTCTAATTTAGTATCCTGAAAATCTATTTTTGCAGTTATTCTCCAAGTTTCTGATGATATAAATAAGCCAGTGCTTGTAATTTGTTTCCTATACACCTGTGTTTTTTGTTTGTTTGTTTTAAGATAGGATTCCCTATACAGTTCAGGCTGGCCTTGAACTCTTGGTGATCGTCTCAGTGTACTCAATGCTGGGATTACAAGGATGCACCACCACACCCAGCTCACCCTGCAGCTGGATTTTGTAACGTGTGTTAAAGGAAGTGCTGGGTTATGTCTCTGTTAGGTGCAGAAACAGGAGGACAGCAGAAAGCTGGCCATGCATGAGAAGTACCTGCTACACATAGGTGCAGCACTCACAGCAAGGACTTTGGTCTGGGACTGATAGTGGTCAGCATTTGCCTAACCCGCACAAAGCGCTGGGCTAGATTCCCAGCCCAGAGCAGGTTGTAGGAGGAAGGCTCTTCTATGCAGTCAGGAGCAGGCCTAGTGGAAGAGGGAACTGTTCCGTCTGGTAAGGGCAGCGTGCTGTTGTTAAATGTCCGGTGGTCACAATCGACAATCCCCTTTTCCTCAGTCAGTGTTTGAGCGTGTGTAGCAGAGAGCTGTGAAATCAGCGTCCACTCCAACTGAGCAAAACCAGGTCATGTTCTGTGTTTGACTTCCTGTGGTCATGGCAGAGCAGCTGCAAGATACAGGAAGCCTTTGAATGCTAGTCATAGTAACCCTTTATTTTGTGCTTGTGCCTTCTGCCAAGAATTTGAATATTGAGCTTGGAACTTTCTCCCTTGAAGCTTTCCTGTGTAGAACAAGAGGAGACTTGGTCTTGCCAAGAGTAGGTGCTTTGTTTCATGTTCCTACAAGTGGTCATGCAGGTAACATTTTCCCAACTACAATGGGCCACCAGGCTTGTAATGGTAACAGGATCTTCATTGCCTTCAGACGCAGCTGAGCCAGCCAAAGATTTCAGTTTTTCTGTGGGCTTATTGACTGTAAAATCTTTGGCATGAGTTCCGCTGTGGCTTACTGTTCCATTTGATTCCTCTTTTGCTTTAGTTATAACAGAAAGCTTTATTAAAAAGTATTAGGTAGCTCACAGAATCTCTACAATGGCCAGAGAATCAGATTTTGGCATTACAAATACAAGTATATTTCAAGCTGTGCCAATTATATATAAAGGATATCCAACCAATCCCTATTTTGGGGCTGTAATACCATTTCCTTTTCCCCTGAAGATAGTTTGCAGTGGAGATAGTTTTGCAGATGTATGTATCCAATGGTTTCCTTGATCCCTTTGACTCATATTACTAGTGTAATAATCAGGCAAAGATATTAAAACTGAAAGGTAAATCCTATGCTCCCTTCTAATTGGCAAGGGAACACTGCATTAAATGTTTTATAAACACTGCCCTGTAACAAAGCCAGCAATTTATGCATTTGTTCTTTCTGTTGCTTAAAACTTCTGGCAGTTAACTCTGGTTTACCTTTGGGTGAACCTTTGTCTTTGATAGTAAGCAGATTTTTGTGTTCTGAGATTGAAGGCTAGGTGCTTTTGCTTTTGAGTTTTAAGGAAAATAATTACCCTATGCCTTTTGATTCTCTGGCTTGTTAGCTGTTAGTAAAAAGATAGGAACTCAACCCTGTTTTAATAAAGCCAGATTGTTCAGTAAATGAGCATTGACAAAGAACTGTTTTTTTTTTAAATACTTATTTCAAAATGCCCTTGAATAGATTTTTTTGGAGGTTTAAAAAAAATACTCTGAAATTTTAAAAAACCTTTGCGTAGAGTTTTTGGAGTTTTAAAAAATACTCTTGTAAATGCCGGACGTGGTGGCTCACGCCTGTAATCCCAGCACTCGGGAGGCAGAGACAGGAGGATTGCTGAGTTCGCGGCGGCTTGCCTGGGCACCATAGTGAGCTCAGGGCCAGCCTGAACTACAAAGTGAGACCCTGTCTCCAAAAAGCAAAAAAAAAAAAAAAAAATACTCTTGTAATTGATGATTTTAGGTTAAGCAGTCAGATTCCCAGCATTGAGATCTTTAAGGGAAAAAAACTATGCATTGCTTCCTAAACACTATAGGAAACAAAACATGAACCCAAGTCCTAACTACAGTGGCTATTTAGTCTGGCTGTGCTGTTTGGCTCATTGCTTAGTAGCTCTCTTCTTTATTTGCAGATGCCTTAGCAAGTTTTATTTTGTTTTCTTAGGAAAAGTCCACTTTGTGGAAATTTTGCACAGTTCAGGAAAGGTACAGTCACACCAGATCTTTACTTAATCTTCTGGGGTTTCATAGTCTGTGTGGTTCCATCTCCATCCAAGAGACCTTTCGACACCTTCATCTTAAGTAACTATTTGTATGTCCTCTGGTGACTTTGATTTTAAAAAATTTAACAGTGTTTGACTAGTAGTGGATTAGTCTGAAATTCGAGTGTATGTGAGAGTGAAGTGAGGAGGAAAGTTGGAAGTGGCAGAGGGCCATCTGAGGTCTAGGCTTGGTCACCAAGTGTTGGTGAGAATCCTACAGATGTATACAGGCAAATACTTCTCCTTCCCAGATCAGGTTCTTGAGAACAGGCTCTGAGTCTTTGATTTATGTGGGAGGTTTATTTGATGATTCTGGTCTAAGTTCACCTTTATGAAAGTGAGGGAAACAGGAGAGAGCAGAAAGAAGATTCTTCAAATAGATTCTTTCACAGGAACATCGATGACCCATTGAGAACCTGAGTCTAGCTGAACATTTGGTGGTGAAATGACTTGAGGATCAAGGTTAGGTTTTGTCCTTCTGCCCCCGAATGCAGGTCACCCATGGGAGGGGATACGGCTCTGAGGGAGGAAGATCTCTTCTGCCAAGGGCAGTTCCTGAGAGATGATGCAGCTGTAGGTTAACAAATTCCTGGCAACTTTGAGAATGACTCCCTTAGTGTTGAAGTGGGAATCTGAGCAATGAACCCCAGCATACACTATGTTTTCCTCAATATCCATGTTTTTGAGACAGGGTCTTGCTTTATAGTTCAGGTTGGCTCTGAGCTCACTGTGTAGCCCAGGCAAGCCTCGAACTCAGCAATCCTACTGTTTCTGCCTCCCGAGTGCTGGGATTACAGGCGTGAGCCACCACACCTGGCACTGTGGTATGCAGTATTGTTTTTTTCCCTTATTCTTTCTACACAGTCATCTTGACGTTTGTATTTTTCTGAAACAGACAATAACAAAACAACAGAATTTGTTCAGTCATCTTCATGTTTTCCAGAAGAAATGGCTAATGAGAAGGCAACATGTCAAGAACTGCAAAGAGTTTGAGAGTTTGGTCTATTTTCAGGTTAACTAGTTAGTGTGCCATAGCTGGCAGGAGAAATGAGATTCCTGGGTCAGAAACAAAGGACTTTATTAATCATGGCACAAGATGCAACATGAGCTTCATGCTTGCACAATTCCATTTGCTCTTCCAAGTCCCAGAGTGATTTGAAGTGGCCCATAAAGATATTATGCAAGTAGTGGCTTTGTGTATCTGCTGGGAACCTTGAGTTTTGCACACCCCAGCATTTCAATGGGTTGGAAACAAATCTACACAAACATACCCTACTCAGACAAACACAGAGAATTCAGAAATGACTGCAGTAGTGCGTGGCTTCTCTTATTTGGTCTCAAAAACTCGTAGGATGTGATATCAGAAGTTTGGGCAAGTCTTTGCTTTATTTAAGGGGAAGATAGAGGCAAGGAAGATGAAATTTGGGAATTAAAAATTAAGCAAAGGGAACAATGAAGATCTGCCTTGTGAAGGTGGCCTTCCTTGCTTTGAATATTCTCAGACGAAACCAACTCCTTAAAGACTTGTCTTATGACTAGTGAAATTATGTCATTTCTCACATAGAGGTGTAATGAACACATACACACACACACACACACACACACACACACACACACACACACACACTGGTCCCAGGCTCCAAGCTCCAAAGGCTTTGTAATCTTTTCTAAAATTTTAAAATTAGAGATTCCTTCTTTTGAAATGTAATAAGCTTTTTAGATATCATGAGTGACCTATTCAAGTTGTTGATTACATTTACTTCTCTGGCAACTAAAGGAGGCGAATTGGTAGCTAGTTGAGGTGGAGAGATCTCTGGAGACAGAAAGGACTGCTTTCCAACTTGGAACTCTTAAGTCCTGCCCATCCTAACTATAGTGAACCCTCAAGATACGACTGGGTTGACATATGAACAACTTGTAACTTGGATTACAACTGGAATTTTAGTTTTAATTTGTGAACAAAGTCTTGAGTTATGACCTGAATGCTGGCTCCTTGTGCCTCCGGATGGTTCCAGATACAGATCTAACCCTTAAAGAGTTCCACAAGGAACATTACAACATTCTTTTCTGTGTGGAATTAATTGAGGAATCCTGGGCCAGTGTCTCTCTAAAGACACTGAAATCCGCTTGTATGCAGGAGAGAGACTTTGAAGACTGTGTAGAGGAGCTTGAATCTTTGTTCAGTTGACCAACTTGAGTTTACAACCAGCCCTCGGGAATTAATTGAGTTTATAAGTTCAGGATCCACTGTATATCTTCTGTGAAGTCTGAATTTTGAAAATTCTACAGGAGACATAGTGTTTACTTTTTTTTTTTTGAGACAAAGTCTCGCTTTGTAGTTCAGGCTGGCCCTGAGCTCACTATGTAGCCCAGGCAAGCCTTGAACTCAGCAGTCCTGCCTCTGCCTCCCAAGTGCTGGGATTAGAGGTGTGAGCCACCATGCCTGGCAGTGTTTGCTTTTTATATTTTCTTTCATAGTGTGGTGTAGTGGCTGCCTCACTCAGTTGAAAAGCATATCTGTTTCAGACTTGTACACACATGCATTGTTTAATATTCAATAAGGACTACAATAAGGACTTCAGAGTTTGTAACTCTGAAGTTACAAGTAGACTTCAGAGTCTAGCACAGTGGTGGAGAACCTGTGGCATGTGGTAGATTGGACAACAGTTGTTTTTCTAAACTAAAACCTCAGTATTCAGGCTTGATTGTAGTCTTGGCACTTTGTGATAAATAAGTGGGTTTGGAGTTGGAGCTTGGGGACTTGTCTCTAAAAGATTTGCCATCACTGGACTAGGATATCACTGGTTAAAGGTCAGAAAAAAAATGAGTTTTATTGCTTTTCTTGTATGGTAATGTCATTAGTAACATAGATGGGAGACCAGGAAACTTAGAGTATGATGAAATATGGTTAAGGAGTGGCAAAGGTAAGTGTTCTGTCTCTGATTTCAGCTCTCAGCTTCATATCTAAGCATCTCACTATTTTGTTCTGTTAAAAAGAAGGAAACATAAATGTCAGGAACCTGAAGATGAAGCCTTTCCTATTCTGTAATTCATCTTAGCTTGTCTAAGTGAGCAATAAAATTAAACCTTTACCTCCTGTCCACATATCCTGTTCTCTTTTTCCTGAATCTCTGGAGGAGTGGTGCTCTAATTGCGTAAGAGTTGGCTTTTCATGGAACCTCTATCCTTTTTCCAGTTGTAAAATTGAGCACCCTGATGTCAGAAAGGCTGAATTTTTTTTGTCCTATTATGTCTTTTGAGGAAATTTGTTTATTCTCAGCCTCTCTCTCTCCAGTAGTGAGGATGGAACACAGGACTCTCACACTGAGCTACAACCCTGTCTTCCTTTTTATTTTGAGACAGGGTCTTGCCAAGTCCCTAAGTTGCCGAGGCTGGGCTTGTATTTGTGATTTTCCTATCCCAGCCTCCTTACTGATGTGCAACACCATATCCAGGTGAGGAAATGCTGTTCTTTGTTGATTAAAGCCACTTCAGAGAAGCCCTTTACAAATGTCTGTGTCAGGACTAGAGGTTAACTTTGCTGTTGTCAGGGCTGTCTTTTATGGTTCTCGAGATCATGAGACCTCAAGCCCACATTTCTGGGCAGAATTTTTTGTTTTATTTAAAATCAGTTTTGTAAACATTTGATGTTCTTTTAGAAGAAAGCAGTAACTCATAGCATATTAATTATTGCAGCAGTAATTGTGGAGGAATTCTAGTGAAGTTGCATTTATAGTCTATTTCTCTTCTTCTCCTGATATTACTGGGTTCATTCACAGCAGCGACTTAAGGACTTTAAGTCACTATTTTTCTTTGCACTGTTCCCTTCTTTCACTCTTTCCTTCCTTCTTTATGCTCCTTTTCACTAGCCTTGTTGAGTCTTTATGCTGAAGCCGGAGTCATACTGGTTAATGTCTTTCTGCAGATGGATCTCTGCCTACATTTCATAGTGAAATTTCACAGTGAAATTGAATCTGATCTGTTTAATCTACAGCTGCTCTTGGCTCCTACTATCAAATGAGCATTTAAAAAATTGGCCTAGTGTAGGATGTGAAAAATGCTTGCCATCCAGCTGAGAGTTCAGTCAGCCTTAAAAAAGTACCTTACTTTCAAAAATGGCTTCCTTTGGCAAAACTGAAAGCACCAGAGAGCTCTGGGTTACATGTTAATTTTGCATTAAAAACTCAATCTTCACAGTTTCTAGTTTTATTGAGGCCCAGACTAATCCCATCTCCATGACTGTGGCTTGAATTCTGGGAAAATCTGCAGGCCTTTTCTACTTTCCTGTTTTTTCACGGATGTATTTTAAAATCATTGTGGTCTAAATGTTTAATTCTGGAGAAGGAAAGTGATAAAGAGCTGGAATTGCTTTCTGTCCTACCATCTGTTTTACCATTTGTCTTCTGTAATGAGAACATTAAACTGAGCTTCACCTATTTCTCCTTAAGGCTCTGATTTAGTGCATATAAGGAAGAGCCAAACCATTCGGAGGGGCTTCTGACCGGCAGTTTAGTTGCCATTTTTGGGGCTTCTTGTTTGTTTATGATGATCATCTATTGAGGATTAATTTATACAGGAGGGCAATTCATTGTTCTTAATTTCCATTTGTGTACAGTCTACGTGGTAAAGCATTTGTGAGAATGCTATGTGGGGAGACGAAGTTACCTGTTGTAAAATACAAGGCAGTGTTTGTATAAGATTTCCTAGTTTTTAAAATTATTAATATTTTAAGAATATTTTAGAAAGAGTAACAGAAAAATCTGATTTCTAAGCCTCTTACTTTACCAGGGCCCCACAGTAGGCTAGGGGTTTTCACTCGAGACCTGTGAATACCACAAGCAAACAGCTGCCAGGAACTAGGAACTAGTGAAACTCTCCATCTGGTCTGAAACATGAGAGAAGGTTTGTTGCTGATCTGGACTGAGAGCCACGCGCCAGTTAGTTTGTAAGAATGGCTGTTCCTCGCAGGTCCAGCATGCATCACAGAGTTGGACCCTCATTGGGTGACTGAGCAGATTTGGGGTCAAAATGAAAGCGATACTGGTTTATTTAAAATTTGATCTACTTTATTACCAAAAGTGACTCTTAAAAATTCTGATGAAGCTGGAAAAATAGAAAACACTTAAGCCTAGTTTTTGTTTAGGGTGACACTGAAATGAAAAGAAACACGTTTGGGAAAGAGCCAAAGTCACCTAATAAATAGGCCTTAATGGTGTTTTGAATACAGCACTCCATTTTTTTTTTTTTTTGAGACAGGGTATTGCTTTGTAGTTCAGGCTGACTCTGAGCTCACTATGTAGCCCAGGCAAGCCTCGAACTCAGCAATCCTCCTGTCTGTGCCTCCCAAGTGCTGGGATGAGAGGCGTGAGCCACCATACCCGGCAGCACTCCATTTTTGAGAGGATTATTATTTTTAACAAACCAACTCATATTTTTATAATTTGCAGTTGATATATGGCAGTTCCTATAATTCTGGTATTTGATCTTAAAAATACGAATGTATGTTACATATTGAAAGATATTTTACTTTGTACATCTAAATAAAGTTAAGATGTCATTGAATATACTTATTCACTCAAAATCACGTATTGATGGAATCTCTGAATAGCAATGCTGGCAGTCTGCATTGCAGTTTTTTCACAAATTCACCAAAGACGTATGAAGATTAATGAGAAAGAATAAATCCGCACAAGCCTCATGGGTGTATTATTCAAGGAAAAAGGGAACTACAAATTTCAGGTAATTTGAGAGTGTAAGAATGAATAAGCATCTCTGGTAGAGCTTCTTCTGCAGATCCTTTGAAGGATTATAGAGATGGGGATGAGAGAAGGGTCGATGAACACAGCACAGACGAGAGAAGAGGGAAGGAGTAGAGTTGCTTCCGGAAGGGCTGGGGTGTAGCGTGGCAGTAAAGTGCTTGCTTGGCAAGGGTGAGTCCTTGGCCTGGATCCCCATTTAAAAAAAATAAAGTTCACCTAAATGACAGAAATGTAAACTTAACCTAAATGATAACAAACAAAGAAACAAACTGAATACAAGCTGGAAAACTAACAATGAAGCAAAAAAGTAATATTCCAGACTGAAATATATATCCCCAAAATATGCATTGTATGTGTGTGTGTGTGTATATGTGCGTGTACATGTGTGTGTGTGTGTGTGTGTATGCTGTGTTATAGTGGGGGACATTGGAGATCAAACCCAGATTCTTTGCTCTGGGCTATATCCCCAGCCCTTTATTTATTTCATGGGGGTTGACCCAACACTATTATATGGAGCTATGTTCTCAACCCTTTTTAAACAGTTTTGAGACAGGATCTCACTAAGTTTATTAAATCACCTGGTCTGGATTCAAACTTGTGATCCTCCTGTCTCAGCCTTCCAGAGTACTAGAATTACAGGCCTGTCCCACCATACTTGGCAGTATTTCAGGATATTAAAAATTGTCCTGAAAGAGAAATCTTAAAAACCAAGAACATAAATGAACCGAGATTGAAAGAAACACAGTGATATCTTTGTTTACGAACTTAATTCTTGCCATCATTATGGTCTCAAATAGAATTGGTCATGAGTTGAATCAAATTTCCCCTTAAGGCCAAATTGAACCTAATCAATGGATTTGATTCTTAGTCTTGAATATCATTTTTTTTTTTTTTGAGAATCAAAGTCTTAAAACAAAGTTTCACTTTGTTTTCAGCCTGACCCGGAGCTTACTATGTAGCAGCAAGCCTCGAACTCAGCAATCCTCCTGCCTCTGCCTCCTGAGTGCTAGGATTATAGTTGTGAGCCACCATGCCCGGTTTGAATAGCATTTTTTTTTTTTGAGACAGGGTCTCATTTTGTAGTTCAGGCTGACCCTGAGCTCGCTATGGAGCCCAGGCAAGCCTCGAACTCAGCAATCCTCCTGCCTATGCCTCCCGAGTGCTGGGATTACAGGTATGAGCCACCACGCCCAGCATTCTCTGTGGTCACCGGGATCAAACTCAGGACCTTGCGCTTGCGAGGCAGGTGCCGGAACCACTGAGCTAAATCTCCAGCCCTTGAATACCAGTTTTAGTTTTTTACACAGAGTC
>PVIC010005122.1:39628-59368 GCA_004025085.1 Thryonomys swinderianus
TGTAGTTCAGGCTGGCCCTGAACTCACTATGGTGCCCAGGCAAGCCGCCACGAACTCAGCAATCCTCCTGTCTCTGCCTCCCGAGTGCTGGGATTACAGGCGTGAGCCACCACGCCCAGCATTATATGTGGTTACCGGGGATTGAACTCAGGTCCTTGCGTTTGCAAGGCAGGCGCCGGAACCACTGAGCTAACCCTCCAGCCCTAGATACCAATTTTAAAATGACTGAAATGAGTACTTTACTAACAAAACCATTATTATTATTTTGCGGGTACCAGGGATTGAACTTAAAACCTTTAGCTTGCAAGGCAGGCAGCAGCACCACTAGCTAAATCCTCAGTCCTAACCATTCTTTTTTAAACAATTTTTTTTTTTTTTTTTTTTTAGACAGAATCTTGCTGTCTTCCATCCAGGCTGACTTCAAACTTATGGCAGTCCTCCTGCCTCAGCCTGCAGAATGCTGGGATTATAGGTACATGTCACCATGTCTAGCTTAAGCCATTCTTGAAGACTACATTAGTGGATAATTTTCGTCCAAAAAAGATATTACTAGAATAACTTTGGCAGAAAGACTGAGGGTAAAAATTAATAAAGTAGAAAAAAAAGAGAAGGGGATACATTCGGGAGAATAATGTGTGTGTGTGTGTGTATGGACATAGAAATTCATTTCTGATTTGAAGAGAAGAGAAAGGAAAACAGAAACATACTCACTGATTTTATACATAGAGCAGGAAATGGGAGCCAGAGTAGCTATGAAGGACTGAGATTAAGTTGGGTACAGTGGTTCTTGCCTGCAGTCCTAGCTACTCAGAAGGCTGTGGACAGAGGTTTCAAGGCCAGCCCCAGGGAACTTAGTGTGGCCACATCTCAAAATAACACAAATCAAAAATCCTTAACGGACAGATAGTAAGAGTAAATTAAATATCTTTGTCCCTGTGCTGTTAGAAGGGATTGCATGACTTGAAACATGTAAAGTATTCCTTAAGGAAATGAAGTATGTTTTCTCAATTAAAAAAAAAGAAAGTAAGCCAGGTTGTTGGCATGTGTCTGTAGTCCCAGCACTCTGGGAGGCTGAGGCAGGAGAATCACAAGTTTGAGTCCAGTTGGGCAACTTAATGACCTAGCAAAACCTTGTGTTAAAATAAAAAAATATAAAAATGTCTGAGGTGTAGCTCAGGGCAAAAGCTTGAGTGTTAATCCTCAGTACTAAAGATAAAAATAAACCAAAATTTATAGCCCTCAACAATAATAAAATACATAAAAATATAGTAGAATAAAATACAGTGAATCCTCAAGTTAAAACTGGCTTGACATGTGAACACCTGGGGTGTAATTAGGTTAATGAAGGTCCACCTGCCTCTTGTTATCTGTAGTGTGTCCCCAGGTGAGCATCCAGCTCTCACTTGTAGTGACTTAGAAACAACTTGAGTACCCCAGTCCTTGGGAACCAATAGCATTTGTAAGTCAAGGGTCCAATCTATAAATTATTTTTAGATATTAAGGAAAATCTAGCCTGGTACAGCACATTTGTAATCCCAGTACTTTGGAGGAAGTTTGAGGCTGGTCCTACATATGAGGACCCTATCTGAAAAAAATACATAAAGAAGAAAGCACATAGAGGCAGAAGCACAGGAATTATTGTGCTCCTAGTACCTACAAAATAAGGGGATGGGTCATATGCAGAGGCTAGCCTTATTGTATATTAAGTATATTATAATACCTCTGAAATTAGAATGGTACAGAAAGATATGCAAGTTGGCAGCTTATAGAAGACAGTGAAAAGTCCATAATGGAAAAGCTGGGCTGTACCTCACTGGCGAATGCTTGCCTGCAGGCACTGGGCCATGGGTTTGATCCCCAGCACTCTACAAAAAAAGTTCACGGTACAATAAAGACTGAAGTACATGTGGCATCTCAAAATGAGGGTAGAAAAGGGCTTTTATTAAATGGTGCTGGGTCAATTAAGTTGTGTTTGAAGAAAGGAAAAAAAATTAGAGCTTCACCTATATGAGAATAAATTTAAAATGAAAACGAATCAGGCAGAAATAAATCTTTAGTGTAAAGACAGAAATAAAACCATATGATTACCAGAAGAAACCTGGATGGAATTATCTGTAATCTGGCCCCATGCTCCAAATGCAATAAAATAAATGATTGATACATGTGATTACATAGAAAAAAACCTTTTGTATGTTAGAAACCACAGGACAAAAAGTTAAAAGACAAATGATGGCCTGAGAAAAAATATTTGTGAAGTTTTACAGAGGAATGGCTCATATCTTTCAGATATAAAAATCCTCAGAATTGAAGAAAAATAGTAATACCCAAGAGAAAATCATGCAAGGACATAAAAAGGCCTTTCAAACCACATACAACATATGAAAGTGTCTTTTAAATATGTAAAAAAGATGATTTATTTAGCTTAAATAAAAGGTGAGACCAGTTTTGTTGTTGTTAACCACTGGAAAAATCAAATAGAGAAAGGATGACTGTGGTCAACTCTCTAATGTTGGACTGGAATTTGAGATGCTGGTATCAACCCATTTTGTACACATCTGCAAATGGATATACATAGATTCGCTTTTGCATATCCAGATGTTTGCATAAACACTGTAGGCTGAAATGGCCCATTCGATCTGAAGAGACACTAGAGTAGGAGAAAGTCTATTTAAAAATGATATTGCAATAACAGTGTTTGCTTAGATCTTGGGCACTAGATATTATTCTCCACTTAAAGGTCTGTAGCACCTTGGAAGAATAAATGACTGATTACCAGACTGAGGCAGAGAAAATACAACATAGCTAGAAGATTGTGTTGTTCCAGAGAGTAAAAACGTGCCCAAGGGAAGGATGGAAATAAGACTTAGAGTCTAGTTTGAGTGACTCCCATTCGTTACAACTGGAACATCAAGATCAATAATTAAGTTTGCAGCTATAACCTACACAGTAAACTAAGGCTTTGTGAGTTATACTGATCTACATACATAGTGGGTAAGAAGAATCAGGTTTTCTTTGTTATAGATTTCTAACTGAGAAATGAAGAAGGGTGGGAGGACTCATCAGTGCATTGCAGGAGTAATGATGAATGTCTGGTGAGACCTGGACTATCCACATAGTTGCAACTGGCATTAGTTATGAACCACAGAAGGCAAAGGAATTGTGTTGTGGTGAAGAAATCCGAGGAACTTCATCTGGACCAAAGTTAACCTCACCAGTATTGAGACTTGTGGCCTCTGTCCCCTCTTCAAGCCCAGGTCTTCACCGGTGGTGCAGTGATTTATCTCTTGAATGTGGAGAGTGTGGAGCTGGAGAGGAGTGACTTTAGCTACTAGACTCTGTGAGCAACCTGGAGATTTTGCCTCCCATGGAAGCAGATGGGAAGGAGAAAATGTTATGTCCCACTCAGGAGATAGAGATTGCTTAGTGGTATGATATATTTTTTCTTAGTGATTACTTTTTTTCCTCCACAGTGACAAAACTAGTGCAGATAACATGTGGGTTTTGAGTTCCTTTCAAAGAAGGAGTTGATTATCAGTAACCCATTGCAACCTTCTACTTTTAGGAAGGGCCTGACTTTTGCTAGTTGGAAACTTCCTAAACACAGCAAAGGTACGTGTGCTTTTGCAAAAAATGTGCCTCTCATCTGTTCACTCCCCTCAATCAGCTTGGAATGTGCTGACCTTGCCTTCATCTGCTGAGTCTTGTGAAGTTTTTCCAAAGGTTTTTAAGGCCAAACAAGAAATTGCTGTGAAGACAGATGAAAGAGTTCTGTGCAGGGAGCCCTGGCGTGAGCCAGAGGAAGGCAATATTCTTGTGGCTCCGGACAAGTGCTGGAGTGGGAAGGGGAGCATGTGCTGCCTTCCAAATGGAGAGGTAGTTACCCTGCTAGAAGGAGCTGCCCTAGGGGCGCCTCTGTGCTGTGCCAGTTGGGACTAAGGGAACTAACAACACAGTCTTCGAGACTGTAGCTCTCCACTGATACCTGTCTTCCACAACACCTTTGTGTTCCATCCAGAAATCAACTGTTACGGGTTTGTACTTGGGAATATTTGATTTATATCAAATGCAAAATTCAAAAGACAGAAAATTTAGCTAGAAAGATAATGAAAATAGCTGGTATGGTGGTGGATGCCTGTAATCCCAGGATTTGGGAGGCTGAGACAGGAGGATCACCACGAATTAGAGAACAGCCTAAACTACATAGCAGAACCTGTTTTAAAAAAAACAAAAAAAAAGAGCTGGGCGTGGTGGCTCACTCCTGTAATCCCAGCACTTGGGAGGCAGAGACAGAAGGATTGCTGAGTTTGAGGCTTGCCTGGGCTACATAGTGAGCTCAGAACCAGCCTGAACTACAAAGCGAGACCCTGTCTGAAAAAACAAAACAAAACAAAACAAACAAAAAAAAGAAATGTCATACACATCTGTATTCCCAGCCCTTGGGAGGCAGAGACAAGAGGATTGCTGTGAGTTTGAGTCTAGCCTGGGCTATACAGTGAGCTCAGGGCCAGCCTGAAGTACAAAGTGAGACCCTGTCTCAAAAAAAAAAAAAAAAAAAAAAAGAAAATAACTATAAAACTAAAATGGGCTAGCAATTTAGTCCAGTGGCACTCAGCCTGCCTTTCAGGTGCAAGGTTTTGAGTTCAATTCTTGGTATTGGGACAACCCCCAAAAAGAAAAAACAGTACAAGAAAACCAAGGCTTTTTAAAAATTGATTTCAATAAACACAGATCATGTTTTTAGTGCTGAGAAGTTGAAACTATCTAGAGGGATACAACCTTGGCCTAAAGCAGCAGCCAGCACAGAAAAGCCCCCAGAGGTCTGCTTAGTATAAAAAGTATAGTCTTGTGAGGGAGGCAACTACAGTATGGTAAGGTCATGGTGAGGCTTCCAGTTCTTTTATTGATTTATTGATTGATAGGATCATGCCGTGTAGTTTAGGCCAGCCTTGAACTCACTATGTAACCCAGGCTGGCCTTGAATTCATGATCCTCCTGCCTCAGCCTCCTGAGTTCTGGGATTACAGGTGTGTACCACCATGCCTGGTTCAGGTTTGCAGTTCTGATGAGGTGGCTGCAGAAACCTAGAAGAAAATACTCATGGGATTCGTGAAGGCAGAAGGACACATGACTCAAGAGTTATTCAACTACCATGAAACAGGGCTCTTGTTAAAGCAGCTGCAAAACAGGTTCTGTGCTAAACAGGTTCACTCCAGAGAAGCTGCTGCCGGACTGCCTGTCAGGTGGAGGGCAGTGCACAAGCTCGGGTCACAGGGCAGCTGCTCATGGAATGTCTCCAGGAGGGGTTCGCTCCCACCGTTAGAGGTGCCTTCTTCTGCTGGGCGGTGTCTCCGCAACACCCTCAGCCATACTGGGTGATATGGACACTGAGGAGACTTCTTTTTTTTTTTTTAAATCTTTATTGGCACATTATATATATATATATATATATATATATATATATATATATATATATATATATATATATATTATGCATTCAAAACTGGGAATTTATGCCAGACGTGGTAGCTCACGGCCTGTCATCCCAGCACTCGGGAGGCAGAGACAGGAGGATTGCTGAGTTCGAGGCTTGCCTGGGCTACATAGTGAGCTCAGGGCCAGCCTGGACTACAAAGCGAGACCCTGTCTCAAAACAAACAAACAAAACTGGGAATTTGTACTAGTATATGACATGATTTATTTCTCATTTTTTCCCATTCCTTT
Source organism: Thryonomys swinderianus (assembly GCA_004025085.1). NCBI lineage: Eukaryota > Metazoa > Chordata > Mammalia > Rodentia > Thryonomyidae > Thryonomys > Thryonomys swinderianus. The sequence goes on from PVIC010005122.1 coordinate 45,350, forward strand.
ACCCACCCCACAATCCTCCACCCCCTAAATACATAAGCTTTGTTTCCCTTTTTTTATTACCATCACATTTTTTCTTTACCCCTCATTATTCACCCCTCCACCACATTTCCCTTTGAATATTTTCTCTTTCACAATATCCATCATACATTCTAGAACTCATTAATATCTTCATTTTCTCATACCAGAGAAAAGATACGATATTTACACATCTGTGACCTATTTATTTCACTTATGGGTATGTCCTGCAGGTATATCCATGTGAGTATAAATGACTCAAACATTATTCTTTAAGGCAGAGTAATACTCCATTTTATAGAAAAACCACATCTTTATCCAGTCTTGAGGGGACTTCTTGAAGGTCAAGTTACTGCCTCCCCACAGCTCTTCCACAGCCCCTGGTCCAGCCAGGAAGCTGCACTTTCAAGAACCTGGACACAAACATGTTCTTCACCAGGTGTTTTTTTGGTACTGGAGATCAAACTTGTGACCTTGCGCTTGCCAGACGGCATCAGAACCACTGGGCTCACTCCCTGGCCCTCCAGGCGTTTTCATGTCATTAAAGACACATCCTGGACTCCTGAGTTTTGAAAGAACTATTTCAATGTCCTTCACTGTATCACCCTCAGCCAAATCCTGGGAAGATGTCACATACCGGACCTGAAGCTCAGTTTCCTGGAGGAAACTGGCCAGAATGTGTCACTGGACATGTCTGTGAGGGTCTGATGGACAGACAGGAGATCGTGCCTGGGGCAGGAGCGTGGGTCTGGACGTCAGTGGTGCAGACAGAGGAGCTTGCTGGGGACCCTAAGGAGGAGATGATGACTGAAGGAGCTGCTTGGCTCCGGAGTGCTGAGATTACAGGTGTGCACCACCATGCTTGACCTGGATACTTTAAATACCAAACCAGGCTGGGCAGAGGAGAAAGTAACCCACAATGTGAACAGGGTTCCAAAGAAGTCTGGGCACAGATTTTCCTTCCTAGTACGTTTATGAGGTATTGTGGATGGTGGGGGCAGGTAGGCCTGGGGGCCAGGAGTTTGGAAACCAGGTTTACAGCTGCTCTTTCTTAGGATCTTGTGGACATGTTAATTTAATGTCATGTTAAGTGCCTAGCAGTCTGGGTGCATGGAGGATGAAATCTGGTTTGGATAGTGCTGGGAAAAGAGGGGAGTGGCATAGTTAAAATAACATCTCTTTGGTATTGCTGCATGAAGTGCTGCCCTAAGCACGTTGCAGAGAACAATGCTCAAAATTGTTGTAAATGTAGGAGGTTGGTCCTAATGTTTTCCCACTCTGTAGATGAGGAAGTAGGAACACAGAGAGGTTAACCACCTTGCCAAGATCATAGAATCGAATGGCAAACCTGGGTCTGTGGCAGGACAGCATTGTTCCACAGACTGTACATTTCTCTTGTTTTTTGGTATTGGGGATTGGAATCTAGGGCACTCTGCCTTTGAACTGTATTTCTAGTCCTTTATAGTTTTTATTTTGGGATGAGGTCATACCACATTGCCCAGGATGTCCTTGAACCTGTGACCCTCCTGTCTTAACCCCTGGAGTACTGGGATTCCAGGTGGGTACCCCACATAGAGTCTGGCCATATTCTCCCCTTCCTCTTGATGCTGCATTGACCACTAAATGCCAGGCACTGTGCTCAGTGGATGAAGTGGATTCTCTCATTTAATCCTTTTCACGACAGTCTGAGCTGTTCGCTTTGATAATCTCTATTTTGTTTTAGAGAAGTGACTCTCAGGGAGGTCAGACTGCCAAAGTCCATCAGCAGAGGTACCAACCCAGGTGGGATCATCCCCAGGGTTGGCTTCTAGCCACTGCCATGCTGGTTTCCTTGGCTTATAAATGTGTGATATTTCCAACAACGCACAGAGATGCGGACTCTGGAACCAGCCTTTGAGCAGATGGGATCTGAGGTGGTCCCCAAGGGAGAGATAGGACCTCAACTTCCCCCCCCGAGTGGTTTCTCGACCTTGACAGCAAATGAATTCAGGGTCTGTCAGTGAGAGGCCAGGGCAGGTTTATTAGGCACAACAGGAGGACATACCCAGAGAGGAAATAGAGTGGGGGACTTGAGAGAGGGCTGCACAGTGACCTGGGGCTGGGGACATGTGTGTGTGTGTGTGTGTGTGTGTATATGTGGAGGTGTGGCCCGATGATCTGACACAAGTGCCCGAATGTGCTTTGTACACCTAACTGTTGCTTCATCAAAAAGTCAGGTTGCTAATGCCGGACGTGGTGGTTCATGCCTGTAATCCCAGCACTCGGGAGGCAGAGACAGGAGGATTGCTGAGTTTGCGGCGGCTTGCCTGGGCACCATAGTGAGCTCAGGGCCAGCCTGAACTACAACGCGAGACCCTGTCTCAAAAAGCAAAAAAAAAAGTCAGGTTGCTGCTCTTTGTTTTGTCATCTAGGCCGGTGGGTGGACTTTAGGCTTCTTTAAGGATTAAAGTGCGAAGGGCCTGGGGGGGGGGAACAAGCCTGAAGAGTAAAGATGAAACACTGATTGGGTAACACTAATTATATCTTAGAACTGTACAAGGCGTGATCATGATATGTGAATGTTTAAAATTTTAAACAGTATAATAAAAGATGCATAATATGGGTGTTTGAAGCAGGAGGAAAGTTTTGTGGGTGATTAATGGGCAATGTATCTTTTACTGTAATGAATTCAAAAGACAGTTTGCTGTAATTTTTGGTCACCCAGTGGTTTCCTTGTCTTGTTTCTACCTGTCTTTATTTCTTCTTCCCACTGCATGCCCACCTGGGTTCAGAGCATGGCCTCTCTTCATCCCCCAGTTAAGAGTTTGGGTGCGGCAGGAGAATGTTCTGGAACTCCTCCTGTGGAGACGTCTCAGTGTGTGCCTCATTCAATCTTGTCTGTAAATTGATGATAATAGCTGTACCACCTAGTGATGAAAGCAAAATGAGTTAAAAAGGGAATGTGCTTACAATGAAGACTTGCTTTGTGCATAATAAGGGCTCTTTCTAAATATACTATTATTATGACATTAGCATAAGATAGGAGAGAAATTTCTTGAGCTTGTGAAGGTTTCTGGACCAGGGGTGCCCCAACCCCCAGTGCAGGGACCCATGCAGGAGAATGGCCCATTAGGAAATGGAGCTCACAGCCACGCCCTTCACTCATGTTCCCACCTGAGCTTCATCTCTGGTCAGCTCAGCTCAGCAATGGATTCCCATAGGACTCAAAGCTTACTGTGATCCGTGCGTTGGAGAGATCAAGGCTGTACAATCCTCTGAATCACTAGAAATCACCCCCTCATCACCTGCATCTAGGAAAAACTGTCTTGCACAAAACTGGTGCCTGGTACCAAAGAGATCGGAGCCGGTTGCTCTAGACTAGTGAAACCAGGAAGCACAAGCTCAGGCTCTGGATCTGCTCTGCTTTTCCAGTTGTCTTGGACCAACAGTCTCTCTATGGCGGTAAAACGGTTTTTTGTCAAGGTGGTAGTAGTTATTAGGTTCTTTTTTGTTTATTTTAAAATTCCATCTTATCACTTGAATAGACTTTTAAGCAATTACCTTGGAATCCAACCAAGACTAAGTTTTCTTGGAAAGCCCAAGTTTAAACAGTTTGTTATCTTAACTCTGATCAAAAACTTGGCTGAGAAAGGAGTGAAGTTTATGGCCAGAGTTGCTGTTGCTTCCTCATATGGATTTCATTTGTTCTTTCGACTTGTAAAGATTCATTTGTTCAGATGCAGGGTGTTGAGTGCTTTCAAAAGTTTTGCATGATTTTAACTATGAGGATATAGCAAGGAACAAAACAGAGGAAAATGCCTGCTTTCAGGGAGTTTCGAGCCCAGTGGGTAAGACAGACCATAAACAGATACGTAAAAGTAGTAGTAAACCAAAAGGAAATGAAGAAAAAAATAAAGTGGGGAAGAGTTCAGGTGCGGTGGTGCACAACTGTAGCCCCAGATGTTCATGAGGCTGAGGAAGGAGGATCACCTTATCCTTAAAAAATTAATTAGGGAAAGAGAGGAAGTGTTGGGAGTTTATAATTGTGAAGAGATTTAGATATGCTAATGTATTTGATTTATTAAAAAAATTGGGTTTCACCACATAGAAGTATGTACAGTTGCATTATGGAGAGGAATATTGAGTTATTGTTGTGCAGAACCATCTGGGGTTTGGTTTAAAAGTACTCAGAGGTGGGGAGGGGCACTGCCCTTGGTGGTTTCTGGAGAAAAACTTGTCAGGTGGAGGAACAGGAAATGATCCCTTCTGTGCCTCAGCCACCCAAGACAGTTGAATGGGGACAGAGGGTTCATGAGGAGAACATTTAGGTCGCAGATTTGAAGACCTTTATGTCTTCAAAGCAGGCCCTGGCTGACTCAGGGGCCTTCCTCAGTGCCTGGCAGAGGTTCTGGGCTGTTTGGGTGCCAGGCATTCATTTGCTTGTTTCTGCTCCAAAGTAGACAGGTGAGGAATCCTTCTTTCCATATAATACAGATGAATTCCAGTCTATCATCAGGAATCCGATCACAAGCTGCTTGCCGGGTGGTGAAGCTACTGATGTTGTGTCCGGAAGCTCTTGCCCTTCTCTTGCTTAGTTTGTGAAGAGGCCCAGTCCCTCCCTACAGAGTGACTGACACATGAGTACATTTTGTTGTTGCAGCTTATTTGAGATGCAAAGAAAACCACTAGGGCGTCACGCCTCCACTCAGTCTTAACCCAAGGCTAAATTAGATTTCTTCCTACCGTGTGTGGTCAGAGAGAGTAAGAAATCCTGTTAAAGTAGAAACCCAGGCATGAAACTGTTGCCCTGAAACTCGGGATCATTTAACACTGGAAAAGGTAAAATGGAACATGACCCACCGAGCCATTTTACAGGCTGCTTACAGCTCCACACCCAGGAAATTGTGCGCACATGTCTGTGAGCGCGTACATTGGATTTCAAGTTCAGTGGTTTTACACTTTCTTTCCATAAGCAGGATTTTTATAACCAGCAAATAGATGGACCTTGGGGTGTAATGAAAAGACTTGTATGGATAACATATGCTTCTCTTTACAAAAAACAATCTCTTGGACTGTTACAGATGTCTGGATTTTGAAATAGTCATGGAATAATTTTATTTGACCCTTAAATCTTATGGGTTTTTTTTTCCTTCTTTTTTCAGAGCATCATGGTTCTTTTGAGGGTCTTCCTTTTAATTCCAGAGGCCTGTTGAGAGTATGAAAAAGGAATGCTTCTGTATTTTTAGTTGTTTCTGTGTAGATACATCATGTAAAAATGCTAAAATATTTCAGAGGTTGGGAGGTACATGGGAGGATATTTGAAAATAATGAGCTGTATTTCCCGTGTTTCATTTTTTCCCCCATGTTTCATTTTTTCAAAGTAGGTTTCATTAACAGCCTAAATGAGACTCTTTGCCCTGATAAATGTATGCTTTTGGAAAATTATGGTAGAAAAAGTTGGAGGCGAATTTATAATTTTCTTGATCTTAAATGCTGTTTGAGGGAAATGGTTTGAATTAGTATAAAGTTACTTGATTTGGGGATCCAGACTCTCTTAAACAACCACTTTAAACACATACTTCTATAAATTTGTATTAGAACTTACCACAGGGTCTGATTTTATATTTTAATCTTGTCTTGGATGTGTCTAAGGTCTGCAATAAAGTGTCTCCTGCAGGCCTTCTTTTTTTTCCCCCCCAAAGCTCAGAAATTTGAGATTTCAGTGGCAACTAAACTAATATTAGCAGAAATAGTGAGCCCATCACAAAGTCCGTGGCCAGCTGTGGTGACGATGGGCAGAGGACATCTTCCTGCAGAACATGGCACCTTGGCACATGGTCTATTTGAAGCTGGAGGGATTGGATATAGGTAGGCATTTTGACTTTCCCCTGAAGCACATCATAAGACCTTCATGGGAAAGGTGCCCTGCTGTGTTTTCTAGCTGAGTGTACCCCAAAGCCTCATGCACCCAGAGGCAGGGCTTTTCACTGGGTGCTTTAGCTGACTGTGATGTTAGGAGGGGCCTGGTTGGAAGCCCAAGGTCACTGGGGTGCAAGCTAGTAGGATGTATCTTCCCCCTTCTTCTTCTCTTTTTGCTCTGCTTACTATCCGCAAGGAAATGAACAGCTTTTCTTTACCCAGGCCCTTCCACCAGGCTGCTGACCAACAAGGACTAAAACTTGTATAATTTGAGCCAAAATGAATCCTCCTTTAAATTGGAAGTGTTGGACATTTTGTCTCAGCCATGAGGAAAAGGACTAAGACATGTCCTCCTACAGCCAGAAGGCAGGAGAATCCTTATCTCCAAAGGCCCAGGGTTCTGTATGAACAGGAAGAAGAACAAAGAGGTAGGAAGAGGGATCTGTATGAACAGGCCTTGCTAAGTTTCCCTGGTTCACTTTTACCCTTTATTCTACCATTTTTCACCAAATTTACCATAAACAACAATAGGTTTTACTGGCTCTTTTTAGTCTTCAATTCCTTCTGAAGGTTTTCATGACACGTAAAAGTTTATTAAATAAACCTCCATGCCTTATTCTTGTTAGCCTGTCTTTTGTTAAAGGGGCACTAGCCCTGCTCAGATGGGTGTGTAGGAGACAGAAAGCAGTATCTTTACCTCACATAGTGCAAGGGTCATGGTTGACACTCAGTTGAGCAAGACAAAATAGCATTTGTTTTTGTGATACAGGGGCTTTAGTAATAAAGACCAGAAGAATGAGAAAAAAGTATTTTGTGCTTAGTTTTAATGAGAAATGGACAGTTGTGATATTGATGCATGCTTGGATGAAAAAGAATGATCTAATGATAATAAACAGGGAAAATGTGACAGAACCTAAAAGATCTGAAGGAGAGAGGCGAGCCTCAGGGAGGAAGTTAAGGCTCATTTGCTCTGAACCACAGTTTGGACACAGCACCTCCTTGAATCACTGGTTCACTGGTGTGGTAGGAGGGTCCGTAGAAGAGGTCCCCGAGGAAGACTAGGGGACAGTCTTCTTGGCAGGAATCTGTGGCAGAGGAAGGACTGCTCTGTGATGTGAAAATGTCTTTTCCTGAGACTGTCACCAAGATGGTAGGATAGAGCTATTTACCACACTGACTTTGAGAAAGTTCCATTAAGGTAACTTTTGGCCTGCTGTAAACATTTGCTGATATTTCCTTCTAATACAATCTCTTTTTAGTTTTTTGAGACAGGGTCTTGCTTTGTAGTGCCGGTTAGCTCTGAACTCACTATGTAGCTCAGGCAAGCCTCAAACTCATGGCAGTCCTCCTGCCTCTGCTTCCCAACTGCTGGGATTACAGGCATGAGCCACCACACCTGGCTAACACCATCTCTTTTTCACACATATGGGCCCGTGGGATAAGAACTGAGGGAAGTGTTATCATACTGTTATGGTTGATAGGTAGTAAATTTGTCCTGGCATATCTAGGAGGAGCTCCTTAGACTAATGAATTATGAAACCACCTGGCCTCCTTATTGAGGGATAGGGGCAGGGGACACTGTGATCTTGATGTTTTTGTAGCACTAACTGTTTCAAGTCCAAAAATTCTCTTTAGATACTTCAAGTACGAAAGGATGGAACCTGCAGGGTACTCACTGTTCTTAAAATTTGGGGCTTTGATAAAGAATGACAAGATTGATTCATTTATGTGCAAATAGATATACCTGGAGAACACACTAATAAGTGAAATAAACAGATCACAGATAGACAAATACTGGATCTTCTTTTTTTTTTTTTTTTTTTGCTTTTTGGAGACAGGGTCTCACCTTGTAGTTCAGGCTGGCCCTGAGCTCACTATGGTGCCCAGGCAAGCTGCCGCGAACTCAGCAATCCTCCAGTCTCTGCCTCCCAAGTGCTGGGATGACAGGCGTGAGCCACCACGTCCGGCATTGTGGTATGCGGTGTTGATTGTTGGTGGGCGTGTCTCCATGCCCAGCATTATATGTGGTTACCGGGGATCGAACTCTGGTCCTTGCACTCGAGAGGCAGGCGCCTGAACCACTGAGCCAACCCTCCAGCCCCCTGGATCTTTTTGATATGAGCACCTGTAGATATAAATGAGCTCTAGAAAGTATGACAGTTTTTGTAGAATGGGAAATCTCCAAAGGAAATTTGGTGTGGGAATGCAATGAGGGGAAGGAATAAATATGATTCTGAAAGAAAATAAAAGAGTATGTATATAGGGGGTGGGGAGGTATGGGTGGGTAGGGATGTGGGTAAAAATGAGAATTAACTTGTGTCATATATTGGTACAAATTCCCCAATGTTATGTGTGATTGTGAGATGTATATAAATTGTGCCAATAAAGATTTCAATTAAAAAAAATTGGGGGCTCTGAGATGAACCCAGCTTTATTTAAACCTACCAAATAGGAACTGAAAATCTTAATGAAAGGAAACTTGATGTTACTGGCTTATTTCCACATTATTGAGTTTCTGACAGTGTTCCTGAACAGTGTTCAATGGCTTAATTTACATTCTTTTGGGTGACAGGCAGGAAAGTCCAACAGAAGCAGGAAGCTCTTAAAGCTAAGCAGACATAGATAGAAAATTAGTCTGTGGAATGGGAAATGTGAGATAAATGTATTGAAATACTGACTGGCCATTTCAAAGGGATTTGGTCCTGTGATAAGCTTACCTGCATTTTTGAATACTTAAATAGATTCCAGAGAAAGTGATTTCACAACTGGGGCCTACTAGGAAAGGTTCCCACTAGCCAAGGAGCCAGGTGGCTCCTTGTAGTATTAAAAAGTCATGGAATCCATTTCACCTGCACAGAAGAGGTCATGTGCATGAGCTCAGGAACAAGGTCCCTGGGATTCCATCTTTCAGGGACCTGCTACTTCTTAGCTCTGTGACCTTGGGCAGTGTTGTTATTTGGATTTTGAATGTTACCCAAAGGTTCCTGTGATAAAAGCTAGGTACCCAGCATGGCACTTTGTGGGGATAGTGGAATCTTTAAGCGTGAGAACTTGTGGAAAGTCCTCAGGTCCCTGGGACCTCGCCTTAATGGGGATGCATTAACACCTCCCTTAATGGGCCTCATGGCATTTTCTTCCTCCTTTTCCTTTTCTAGGTGGGTGGTTTTGCTCTGTTGCCAATTCCCACAAAAGTCTTCAGTATGCTCTTATGGGTTGTGTCTAGATGTTTCCCCCAAAGCCTCATGAGGATGAGATGGAGCTTTGTTTTCCAGAGCTGGCTGAATCTGGAATATGTGATGTTGGGGTTAAGAGTAAACCATTACACCTGATTGGTTTGTCACCACCCTAATGTTGGTAGTCTAGATGGGATGAAAGGGGCAGAAAGATGTTGTTAAGGTTCCTTTTGCTTTTGTTACCTTCTGGGCACCATGAACTGTTTCCTCTCTGCCATGCTCCACTGCCACACTACCCTGCCTTAGAGCCAGCTCACTACAGACTAAAACCTTTATGAATAAATAAACCTTTCCTCCTTTAACATTGGATGTTAGGATATTTGGTCTCAGTAAGGAGAGAAAAGTAACTAAGACATTCTATCTATGCCAAAGCAACCGGCCAACCCATCGGAGACGTTATTGTAACTGTGAGTCAATGTTAACTCCCCACTTATCAGTACCTATCTGAGCTATTTGTCACAGTGTTGAAGAGCTGACCACCATAGGCAGGTTGCAGCATTGTTCTGTGATTTAGGTACAGGGAGCTGGACATGGCAGCACACACCTGTAATCCCAGCATTCAGGAGGCTGAGGCAGGAGGGTCATGAGTTTGAGGCCAGCCTGGGCTAATACTGAGTTCAAGGTGTATGAATGACACAGTGAGAGCCCCTCTCAAAAAGCAAGACAGAACAAAACAAAAACACACAAGAATGGTCATCTTGGGCTGGAGGGTTAGCTCAGTGGTTCTGGTGCCTGCCTCGAAAGCTCAAGGTCCCGAGTTTGATCCCGGTAACCACATACAATGCTGGGCGTGGAGACTCACGCCCACCAGCAATCAATACCACATAGCACAGTGCTGGGCGTGGTGGCTCATGTTTGTAATCCCAGCACTTGGGAGGCAGAGGCAGGAGGATTGCTGAGTTCGAGGCTTGCCTGGGCTACATAGTAAGCTCAGAACCAGCCTGAACTACAAAGCAAGACCCTGTCTCAAAAAAAAAAAAAAAAAAGAATGGTCATCTTCTTTCCTGCTGAGTTTGTTATGAGGGTGAAATGAATACGTAAGTGTGAGATGGGTAGAAGAGTACCTGCACTTAGCAAGTAAATGCTTAGGAAATGTTGGGGATAGTAATTTCCAAGTAACTTAATTTTTCTGGAGCTTAGTTCTCTGATTTGTGTAAGAATAGATTTTTCTGGGGTTGTATAAGTGATAAGGTGAATGAAAAAGAATTACTTGGAAGAATTTTCTGTCTAGGAAGAGATGAAAAACAAAAGGCCTAGGGCCAGAGAAAAATAAAATACATCAGAAGTCACTTTGGCCCATAATATGATGAAAATCTCTGACCAAATGCTGTTAACATTTGTTGCAGACTTGGGAATATAAAAAGATAAATATATAGAAAATAATTTTGGGAAGAAAATATGCTTGCTAAATTTTATTGCCAAATAAAGAGGTAAATCCCTCTTGCTGTCTAATATTACTCTTATTTTATAAAAGTAAATTCTTCAACATGGAAGGAGTTATCGTAGCCCAAGGCCAGTGCTTTAAATCCGATATATTCATTAGCAGGAAACTTTACTACCTTGTCACTTTTCTTTTTGTTCCTTGACTAAGATATGGTTTCTTCATGGACCTTCCAATCTACATGCCAGTGTTTGGGACATAGTGCTTTTAAGGGCAAGAGGAACTTAATTTGCAGAGACTGAGTATGGGAGTAAGAAAAACCACTTTAGCAAAAGGTGTAGGATAAGGTGTAGGGAAAAAGGTGAGAGCAGTTGCTTTAGGCAGAGCCCAGTTCCCAGTGGTGTGAGGAAGATATGTCTGCTTTCCACTCCCATCCTCTGATGGAGGCTGTGCAGTGCTCCTTTATTTTGTGGGGAATATGTGTCCTCCAAGGTAGGGGTGGAGTTGGCTGTTGTCTGTCTCAATCTAGAAATGATGCATTTCATGAGTAGAAGCCCATGGTTCCATTCTTACTATAGAGAGGTTGGAGAAGGGGTTCTTGGGGTACTGAGGAAGCCACAGCGGCTGCCATGGTGGAGAAGCAGGAGAGACAGTACTCGGTCTGGGGTCATACACAAATGTGGAAGGGAGATGAGAGGTAAGAGCTAGAGAAAAGTCAACTGGGCACGGTGTGCGATCCAGATGTCAGCAGTATGGAAGGTAGGGAGAGGAGTGTGAATTCGGGTCCAGTCTGGGCAACTTAATGACTTAGTAGGAAGCTATGTTAAAATAAAAACCAACTGCTGGGCGTGGTGGCTCACGCCTGTAATCCCAGCACTCAGGGAGGCAGAGGCAAGAGGATTGCTGAGTTCAAGGCTTGCCTGGGCTACATAGTGAGCTGAGGGCCAGCCTGAACTACAAAGCGAGACCATGTCTCAAAAAAAAAAAAAAAGTAGACTCATCTTTCCCTAAAAGGGAATTAATTGGGGCTGGAGATTTAGCTCAGTGGTTCTGGTGCCTGCCTCACAAGCGCAAGGTCCTGAGTTTGATCCCGGTAACCACATACAACGCTGGGTGTGGTGACTCACGCCCACCAGCAATCAATACCGCATACCACAGTGCAGGGTGCGGTGGCTCACGCCTGTAATCCCAGCACTTGGGAGGCAGAGGCAGGGGGATTGCTGAGTTCCATCCAGGCTTGCCTGGGCTACATAGTGAGCTCAGAGCCAGCCTGAACTACAGAGCAAGACCCTGTCTCAAAAAAAAAAAAAGTAAATAAAAATAAAAAGATAAAAGACAAGAAGGCAACAACTGTGGCTCATGGTGAAGGCCCTGAGTTAAATTCTCAGTACTGAAAGAACAAAGCTATAATAATTTCAGGAAGAATGGCAATTAATTGTAGGTTAAAAAAGTTAAGCAGGGACTTATGTTGATCAGACTTCATTTTTTTCAGTCTTGGGGGTTCAAGCTAGGGCCTTCTCACTGAGCTACATCCCCAGCCCTTCATTTTTCTTTCTTTTAAATTTTAGGAGAGAAAGTTGTTGTAATCCAGTATGGCCAATGTATCTAAAAGTGTACCTTGATTTAATATAATTGGTTTATGTGTTTTATATAGTTTTTGGCCTGTTAGTCTGGCTGGCTGTTAATCTGTGTTTATGATAATTAACTTCCTAGACTTATAAATCTGACATTGGCAAAAAGAAGAAAAGAAAAGTATTTAAAAATAGGGTTGAGAGGAAGAATAAAAAAGGATTGAGATGTGTTATATACATATGCAATGAACATAATCATCATGTACTGCAAACATATGCTACTAAAAATTAAAGCTATATATGTTTTGCAGTAGGGTCTAAGTTATTCATTTGCGCAGCTGGGCTTGAACTCATAGTCTTCCTGCCTTAGGCTCCTAGAGCATTGGTATTTCAAGTGGCCAGATCGTTCTGTAAGAAAATATCATTTTGGGCAGGAAGTAGAGTTAGGTAGAGACAGCATACCATAAACAAATCTCTCAGTAACTCCAAGATTAGATTTTAAGAGACTGGATGGGGGTAGAATGGATGAAAATTCTTGGCAACTGCTCAGGTGCAGTAGAACAAAGAATCTAAAGAGAAAAGGCACAGATGGTAATTCTTTCTTGGCTTGGAGATTGAGTGGATGAGAGTGAATGAAATGGAACATGTGATGGGAAGTGGCGAGGAGCTGGAGACAGGTCCTGGATTTGCAAGGAGATGGATGAATCTGTGGAGTGAATGCAGGTGGAGTGGGGGACACGGAAAAGGCAGCAGAGAAAAGCTTCACATGGCATATTTTGGCCCTGGTGTTAGTAGGGAGTGGAGAGAAATCTGAGACAGGAAGAAGCCAGAACCCTCCTGATCTGTCTAGTCACCGGGATCTCCACGTGGCTAGATTTAAAAGCCAAACATATGCCAATGAACGTCATTGTAAATTTGTGATCTGAAGCTCAAGTAAGCCAACGGGCTTCCTGAAGCCTCCCTCCTCCCCACTTCCAAGAGGAACATTTTAACTTTCTGCTCTCTCATTGAACCCTCAGTGCTCCTTCCCTGTCCTTGCTCTCGGCTGTGATCTTGTGTCTTCTGCCACTGAGAAAATGGAATGATCAGAAGAGAACTGCCTCATTCTCACATACCTGGTGGCCAGATTTCCTCCTCACCTGGTTCTGTTTCTGCAATTGTGCTTTCCCCTTTCCTGTTTCACCTTTTCCCTCCCTCACAGATGTCTCTATCAGGACATGAATGAGTGGAGAAAACACGTCGCAGAAAATTCTTTCTAGAACTTTCTAGAAGTGTCTCCCATCTTTGAAAGTTCTTCCTAGAATTGCCACCCACCCCATAGATTTAATTCATGTCTCTGTTCCTCCTCACAGCAACACTCCTTGGCAGGACTTCTGACTCCTGGTAGCCTCTATTTTACTCTAAATAGTTCTTTGGCCACAGGCTGCTGAGGGCACTTTTGTCAACATCAGGTGTGAGTTTCATCTTGAGAAACCTAGTGGTCAACTCTTTTTTTTTTTTTTGCTTTTTTTGGAGACAGAGTCTCGCTTTGTAGTTCAGGCTGGCCCTGAGCTCACTATGGTGCCTAGGCAAGCCGCCGCAAACTCAGCAATCCTCCTGTCTCTACCTCCCGAGTGCTGGGATTACAGGCGTGAGCCACCACGTCCGGCATTGTGGTATGCGGTGTTGATTGTTGGTGGGCGTGTCTCCACGCCCAGCATTATATGTGGTTACCGGGGATCAAACTCAGGTCCATGCGCTTGCGAGGCAGGCACCGGAACCACTGAGCTAACCCTCCGGCCCTAGTGGTCAACTCTTTATACTCACTGATTTGGATTCTTATGAAGCTTTGGATCTTTCCTCCCTCATTGAAATATCAGCCCTGAACACCTTACAGCATGGTTTTCTGCCACTTTGCTGGCCTTTCTTTTTGGTCATTTCT